>APFE031336453.1:0-37203 GCA_000404065.3 Pinus taeda | reverse complement strand
TTCAATATTGTTATCAGAACTATTGGAATGGATGATGGTTTGGATCAAGTTAGATAATCATTTCAGCTCTATTCTCACTCAAGACATGCATGAACACCCTCAACAACACAAGGCTTTAGACCACTAATGCTCAATAGTTTGTAGGTTTAATGGATAGATGGAGAATACTAACTGTATCAGTAGATTGCTAATATAAACATAAATGAATGACTAGCTACAAGAAGCAAAAGAAAATAATGACTGTACTAGTATATGCACACATGACCACATATGAAAGGTTAGCTACAGGAAACAAAGAAGCTTTCAAAATCTATTTTATCAAATTAGAGATAAGATGACAGTTATCTGGCCTTAAACACAAAGAAAACATGAACAAACTATTCAAGTGCAAGCATAGAAGAGCAAAGAGAATGGACATTGAACATATAATGGAAAAAGAAGCTTATATTGCTAGAATGAAGATGAGAAACTTGAAGGATTAGAGGAGGAATAATGTCCAGTAGTTGAATCCTTGTTACATTTAGTTTTCAACCTTTTATAGGCCCTTTACAATGATTTTGAGCCTACTAAGGCTAGAAGTCTTAATCTATCCTTTCTATCCCTTTAACCATTTAATGCCTTGACTAGGCAAGCATGGGCTTGGAGGATTATTCTTATGACAACAGAGTAACTGCATTCAAATATTTTAGCTACACTGGCAGGGCTGTTGATGCCCCATGATTAGTTGTTGTTGTGGATTTTTGCACTGTGTTGGAGTTCTCCTGTGCCAGAGAGCTCCACGATCATTTTGTTTGTTCTATGGATGTGATGTGCTATCTATTGATGCTTTCTGGCCTCTATCCCTATCTCCCAACCTCTGTTGGGTAGTGGAAAGGGTCTGCATGCCTTCGTTTTCTCTTTCAACTACAAACATGATTGTTTCTATTATCAACAGAAAGCACAGCCATACTGTGAAATCCCACCATTCCCTGTCCTTTTTGGACTTCAAAATGTCCTCAAAGATGGTTTATATCCTTGCGGGTCCGCCCTTCGGGTTATCGCAAGTTACATTCAGCCCGCTCCCTTTGTATTTCATTGAACAACGAAAATACATTAAAACTTCAAATAAACATTGAAAATGGGCCTTCTGTGGACCTCAAATTTTATGTATTTCATTTCTCGAACCCTTTCGGGTCCAGGCTTCATCGCAATCACAATGCCCAAAGGACCCCTTGTATTTTTTTGTATAACGAAATACACGAAAAAGCATTAAAGCAAGGCTTTAGTGCAAACCTGAACTTTTATAAGAAAGCATTTATAATGTCGTCCGGTCCGCAAAATCGGGTTGCTCATATGTATATGCAAAGGCTTTCCCTTTGTTTTCTACTGATAGCAATATAGCGGTGCAATGTTGGTCGTCGATCCGCACGCGCAATCGATAGTCCACATTGCATCGCTGATCGCAATTGCAACACCCCTTCTGTCTATTCCAGTACTACCAATTCACCTTCACTGATGCGACCCACCAATCTGATCATCGACGATCGTTGATTGGCAATGTCTAGTGTCGATTACCACTGCCTGCTTGCACTGATTAGATCCACCGATGTGATTTGCTGATTAGATCTGGGTCGTTAATTGGCTAGATCTAACGGTTGTTGTGCCTCAACTGTTAAAGCCTCCGATATGTGGTCTTTCACTGATTTTTCAGTGTTTTGGCCTCCTAATAGTGTATTTTTGCCCTTCCAAGGGCTCTTTGGCATGTGATAATTTTGACTTTGAATGATCCTTAAGAGGATTTTGAAGATTTTTGGGGAATACTTGGATCCTTTGGCATCATTTTTAAGCACACTTGGAGACTTTGGGGCATATTTGGATCCATTTTTAGGCCATTGCCTCCAAGGCTATTAGACACAATGATCATGAAAACAGATACAACACACATTCAACATATCCAATGAAGTAGTTCAATTTCCTTAATACATATCAAAATATACCACAAACATCCAAAGAATAGTCTCAAAACATTCATGATACGTGCATAAAAATGTATTGGCTCATTAAGCTTCAATTTTTAGGTGAAAGATTCAAGTACACAATTACAATGATGATGCACTAGTTCTAATAATGGAACACTAAGTCATTTCTTTACCCTCCAAATAATATATTTCTCTCCTATGCCAAGTTAGAGAAGCCAAGACTAGATCTCCAAATCATAAGCCTTTAAAATCCATTTTCTTAAATTATGATGTTTCTTTTATAACAAGAGGAATGACCTTTCATATCCCCATGACTCTTGAACTACCCTCATGAATCTTAGACTTCCAATGTGACCTTTGAACTTCTATAATACTTTTTGACTTTTCCTAATGACTCTTGAACTTCTATTTGACACATTTTTCCATGTGTGACTTTTAATATTCCACATATGACTCTTGGACTTCCACACATTAAATTTTTTCCTTTTCCCTTTTATAATTACATCATTACATCCACAAGTGACACGGCATGACACATGGACACATATTGACCATTGTGATGACGCTTGTACAACTCACAACTTGAAAATGTTGATAGAGACTTCATGATGAGGTGCCACTACCAAATTGTTCTCCTTGTGGATTTGCCTTCAATATTCATGAAAGATTTGAAAAATACCATATTTACCCCCCAAAGGGTCTTGGATCGGCCTCAAAATCCTCTTAGCCATCATGCAATGTCTTCTTTCTATCATGGTCAAATATCTGCTTCATGTCTTCATGATGGTTCTTCTATGTGCTTCTTCTCTGCAATTTCTTCTTTGCTTCTTCTCCTGACTATATTCCTTGAGAATCATATTTCCTTGTTGAGAAGGTTATCCTACCAATAATATCACTCATGAAAAGGAAAATAAATATTTAAATCATCTATCCTACCCTACTTTTCTCTCTGGAAGAAGATACTTATGATATGCTTGGGAAAGAACTAAAAAGGAAGGGCATGATGATGAGGGTGAAATTAAACTCAAGAGTGGATTGGGAAGGAACCATTGTTCATTATTACTAAACTATGTGCTATGAAGAAGGGGTTCCTAAAGGTCCAACATAGTGAGAAAGCACAAGGAACAAGGTTGATGAGCTTGTTGCTTAAGATTGCATAATGCACTAGGAAGGAAAGAAAGGAAGACAATGAGAACATAGTTTGGGTTGACAAGGACTAGGAGGAGGCCTTACTGAGCCTTGTTACTATGCCATGTGTTCAGAGAGAGAGAGGATTGAGAAAGTGTTCAATGAAAAGGGTAAGAATAAGGAATAATTTTGAAGGCTTGTTGCTTAAGACTACACTATGCCCTGAAAGGACGAGGAGGCCTAAGTGAAGCACATTTTTTCTCAATAAGGGATCACTATCTAGTGAAACTATGCTCTACGTTGGGAGATGATACATAGGACAAGGCTTGAGCATAAAGAGGGACCATAGTCAATAGTGGAAGAAAGACTAAGCCATGTTACTGCATTGTGCTTAACGTGAGGCCTTTATAATAGTGATTTTTTCTCAACAAGGACTGAATATTCTTCTGGAATGTACTCTACCTCCAATGCTAGTGCATTTTTGGCATACAATGATTTAATGTTCATCTGGAATGCAATTTTCACTAAGGGAAGCAATAAGAGGTAGGTCAATTAGCCTAGGAAGTGCTTCACTACATTGTGGAGGGAGAAGAGCCTTTGCCTTGAGTGTTTTTCTTTTTCAAGGGGGTGGAAGAGGTCATTTCAATTAGCTAGAAGTAATTGATACACCACGCAAGGTAGAGGTGATCAAATCTTAGTGCAATGAGTCAGTACAAGAAAGGAGGGTTAGGTGACTATGCTGTAAAGGTCCTAAATGTTCAACCATAGGAGATGACAATGAAAAGGTCCAGTTCACATGTCTGGGAAGGTGATATTTCATCAATAAGGATAATGAATAAGCAATTTTCATCACCTAGTGAGGGGTTGAATCTTTCATACTTGCACTGGGAAGTAGGACCAAGAAGAGCTCGAAAATGGCTAAATGTGAGACCAATAGAGTAAGAGAGGGAAAAGGAACTGAAAAACACTCAATCATAGTTCACACACATAGAATCCATCAATACAAGCCAAGGATATGCATAGGACTCATGAACAATAATCACACCTTGAAATGATAACGAAGAGATACTAATTTCTAAGTGCAACATTTGAAACGACACATTACGACACTTAGAACACAAGGTTCAACACAAGGGTTGACTATAACTAGAAAATGTGCTAAGTTGTAGGAATGTTTATAGCACGTATTATTATGACATATAAGACCATATAATATATAATAGTGCATTAAAGTTGACTATAGTGATGTCCAAAGGTGTGACATATACAAGAGGTAAAATCATCGAAATTAACACTTGGAACAATGAGAAAAACTTGAAATCAACACTTGAAAAAGCTAAAGAAAGTTGAAGCAACACATTGCAAGGTGAAGATAATATGAAAATTCCACTTGTTAAAGTGAAACCAAGAAAAAACAACAACCGTGAATGTGAAAGTAACAGTTTTGAAAACAAAGGTACGCATAAGGGATACTTAGGAAAAACTCACTAAAAAGGTGGAAAGAAATACAACTGAAAGTGACAGGAAATATCAATGAAGAGTGTGCATTGATTGTCGACATAGGTTGAAAATTAAAGAGACACATGCCTAAGAAAATATAATATGAAAATTCCACTTGTTAAAGTGAAACCAAGCAAAAATGACATCCACAAATGTGAAAGAGACACTTTTGAAAACAAAGGTGCGTAGAAGGGATATTTTGGGAAAAACTCACTAAATAGGTAGAAACAAATGCAACTGAAAGTGAGATAAAATATCAATGAAAAGTGTGCATTGGCTATCAACATAGGTTGAACAGTGTATTTTCCTTATGGTCTATGCAATATAGGTCTAAGCTTGCAGAAAAGGTGCACTCATGAATGGTCAAAGACTAAGAATGTGTGAGCAAGTGACTTTGACATTTAGAATTTTATTAGAAGAAGACTCAAATAATTTGCAATACATTGACTATAAATGAAGTGATCAAGAGAAATCATAGGACAACATATTGTAAGATCCTTAGTATGCTTCAACATTCAAGTATAGACAAAATTTTGGAGTGTGTTGATCACAATGTCAACATGGCACTAGGTCATTATGGTGTGTCTACTTATATTGCCTACATTTTCACTCAAGTTAACCATTTATGATGCTCACATGAGCCTCCATGTGGCCTATCTTGTTCAAACTATGATATAGAATCTTGTGGTCCAACCCCTCCCACAAATCCTCTGTGGGCTAGCCATGTTGTGATGATGTTATTAACATGCCATGTTGCAAAACGATATGATCCAAGATGTATTTTGTGGTTTGGGTTTTAATAATGGTATTAACTATTAAAATCTGTTTGGTAGGGGGATTATTCCTTTGTTTATGTGGAAAGGAGCTAGTTTTGAGTTACACCTAATATTATCTCTATTTTTGTATAGCCACAACCCACTCCATGGAATTATTCCATATCAAAGTAGTTGACATGGAGTCCTAGCCTGAATTTTAACAATAATTTCCTTAATTAATATATAGGTGCCTTACTATTATTACAATGAGTTTGACAAAAAATCATGAACCACTTACCCATCCAATAGTCTTGGTATGGTTGGTAGGTGGACCATTCCTTAGAAATGTATTTCTAGTTAAATATTATTTTCTAATTATTTCTTGGTCAATGAACAATGATAACAAATCTTATTTGAGATTATTTAAGTTTCTAATTTGGTAATTATTTAGATAATTTTTATAGTATTCACACATCATATATCTATGAATGGAAATATTAGTTAATAGTCCTTAGTGATTTGAATTTAATGAGGGAGTCAAATGAAATATAGATTTAAAATCAAACACCTAGATATCATGATACTAAACTTCAATTAATAAATAGAAATGTTGAAATTGTTTATATGTAGAATGAAAGAAAATTGTCTCGAATGGTGGTAGCTTGTCTCTGAGAAGAGATATGATCGCTAGGTTCCTTCCTAAATTGTGTTACAATGGGCTGAAAGGCCTTTTTGTCATGAAGAAATAATGAGAAACCCTAAAGATTCAAAGCCCTAATCCTAGGAGATAATGTGCCAAAGGCTTATGGGCCTCGATGGGGTAAGTTGGAGCATCAAATTCCCAATACCATTGGCATACTATCTCTGTTTAGCATGAAGCACCAAAGGATTATGAGCCCCGATGGGTAAGTTGGAACATCAACTTCTCTATGTTGTAAATTTGGCATATTATCTTTGTTTGGTGCACACAATAGCCTGTTAGAAATTTATATTCAAGGAGAACAACTTTTGACTATTGAAAACATTGTATGGTTTTCATTAGCCCATTTCCACAAAAAAAATGGCAATTTAGGCTTTCGAATTAGCTCCTAAAGTTCAGGACTTGAAAACTACCAAAATAGGAAAAATGTGCTGAGTGAGTGGAATCATGTAACCCAGATATTATACCTTGTTCATGCCAATGTATCATTTTTCCAGGTTAGCACATAGCTTATGCTACCACATAGTGTGAAGGGCATATTGAATATGTTACAAGTTCTCTACCCAATGTTGAAGATGAAGATATCATCCAAATATACAACCATAAACGAGTTGGTGAAAGGCTGCAAGATGTCATCCATCAACCTCATCAAAATTGCGAGGGAATTTGTCAAACCGAAGAGCATGACCAACCACTTAAAAAGATGTTCCTTGGACTTGAAGGAAGTCTTCCATACATTTGCGAGTTCTATTGGAACTTGGTGATAACCATAATTCAAATAAATCTTGTTGAAGTACTTGAACCCCTTGTGTTTGTCAAGAAGGTCACTAATCCATGGCATTAAGTATTTTTTCTTGAATATGATTTTGTTTAAATCCCAATAAAAAATGCAGGTCTACAAATCCCATTCTTCTTCTGTATGAGTACAATTGGCCTCCCATAGGGAGAGGAACTTGGTTAGATGTTCCTTTTTGTAGAAACTTTTGGATTTCCACTTTATTTCCTCATTTTCTAGAAGAGAACAAAATTAGAGTATCCCATTATGTGGAGGTGCATCGAGGGTCATACCAATCGAATCCTTGCCCTGACAATGCAAAGGTATGTCGATGAGTCAGGAGAAGATGTTTTTGTACTCTTCCATGACCATATTCACTTGCTTCTGATATAAAGAGGAGCCCTTTCTAGAGGCCATGGATATGGCCATGATATTCCACTTACTTTGAGAGTGAATCAGGAAGAAAGAAAATTCCCATTGTGGGAGATGATCTTACTACATTGCTTAGAAAAGATAAAATAAATGTCAGTAGGTGGGGCTACTTTTGGTATCCTGTATAATTTTCCGCCCAAATTAATAATCATAGTATGAGGTATGGAATCATATACAACATGACACCTCTAGAAGTATGGTTGGCATAAAAAACATCACAAACTTCAAGGGGAGAAGCAAGACACAATACCTCATCCATGAAAGGATTAATGTTATAAGGTAGGCAACACTATTAACTAACATAGAGATCTCGCCCTTGTTGGATCCACTTGATAGTGTATGGTTGCAAGTGTGGTGTTGTTAGTAAGCCCAATAACTTAACAAACTATATTGAGATGAGTTTATTTTGACTCCCACTATCGATAATGAAATTTATTGGAGAACTCTTCACCCACATTTATGAATGGAAGAGATGTTAACCTTTCTCTAGATCTTCGGGCTCACTTTGTTGGCCCATGGTGGTGGCAACGATGGTATTAGGTTTTTCATCAATGATTTGTTTCCCCATATCGAGTTTTGGTTTAGATATAGAACCTACATTTGAATTTGAAGCTTTTAGCTTGATCACTAGTGACTGCTTTGTGCAACATTCATTTTTGTTATGAGTGGGGCTCTTGTGGAACTTACATCACTTTCTCATGATTTTATTCATCTTCCCATTACTATTCATTTCTTGCAACTTTGATTGGTTTTCCTAGGGCGTTCCAACCTAGATTTGTCCTTCGTTCTGTAGTTTGGGGGTGCCCTTCCTTTGATTTAGATTCATAGGTCCAAAGTCTCACTTCTTATATTTAAATTTTTGCTCAATTTTGACAGTATATCAATATGCTAAACCAAGCAAGGAGATGTCCAAGAACTCCAATTATTCCTAAATGTATATATGTAGACAACCATGGTACTTGAGAGCTATATGTTGCTTAGATTCCTTGATACCAATCTTCGTGCGTAGGGTATGAAAGATATTCTTGAACTCTAGCACTTCTTGGTCCCTTTCTTGTCGTAGTGTGGTCCATTTTATGTACTTGTCTTCATAGCTTCCAACAGGGTAATTGATCTGAATTTGAAACTACTTGAAAAAGGTTTGCAAGGTATTCAATTCAGTAGTAAACATGTTTAAAAGATTCCCATGTCTTGCAGTAAAGAAACAAATGAAATTTTCAGCTGTTCATGATCCATTCAAGTATAGCAAAATTATTTCCTTTTACTGTTTAACACATTAAAACGAATTTGTTCTGCAAAATAAATCAACCACATATGCAAAAGAAGTTGATGAAGCAGCTCACCCCTCCTGGGCTACGTCTGCTGGGTCCAAGGCTCCCAAATGGGTCAGTCCTCGTTTTAATTAAATGCTCAAAATGAATTTACAGCTGAATAGAAGTATCTACATGTGAAATAGACTGTAAAATCAGATTCAAAACACATGAATCCTTCAAGATTGACTGCTGGTTCACCTCCAATGGATACTTGCCACCTGAAACAGTTCTCTCAAAATTGGACTCTAATGGCTCCTAGAACTTTCACGGCTCCAAAACCTATGCAAATGACCTCTTATGGCTGAAAGGCCCATGCCAATGTCTTCAGAACGTCCAAAATACCCAAAATAAAAAAACAAATCATCCAAAACTGCCTTTCCTAGCCAAATTTGTGGCCATTTAATGATAACCGCTAGTTTCCCCTAAAAGAACTCCAGCTAACTTTAGTGGAGGCCAGTTAGCTCCGCCAAATCTAGGATTCTTCCAAATTTGGCACCATCGCCAACGATCCTGCCAACTTCGCTTTAATCACCGGCTAAACTTTTGCATGTGACCACATTGAACAACTCGACGGTTATCCTTGGAATCCGTGCCAGCTGTTTGGTTATGGCCCTGGTTCTGGGCGCTTGGTCATATGGAATGGGGGTCTGGCCCTTAGGGGTTGGCCCCCTTCTTTTCCCGCCTGTAGCAATTTCAAAAATTAAATACTAACTATTCCCATTGACTTTCAATTCATGCGGCTATGGCATATTGGTAATGCGTTGGAGTTGTGGTGGGTAGGTTGGGGGTTCAGTCCACAACCCACCAAAAATTTTGACATACACCCCCATTTCTTACGTCACCTGAGCCACGTGGCAGCCTCCGAGCTTGCCATGTGGTGGCTTTTGATTGGCCCATTCAAAGGAATATTCCATAGAATATTTCGTGGAATATTCTTTTTTTAATTTTTTTTTGAAAATTCAAAAATTAAGGGTTATTGGGCGATTTTGTTTTTTCCATAACTTTCACATATGGCAACCGTTTTTCGAATCGTTTGTGGTGCCAGAATCGGGAGGACGATCTATATCCATTCGTTTAGGTTTGGGACAATTCTGAATGCTTTAAATTTTTATCATTTTACGACACTTGGGACATGAGCCCCTGATCATGCCTCCCCATTAGGAAGCTTTTGGACTGCAAAAGCCTTTAGCTACCTGTTAAAGAGGTGAGGGTATAGCGCCCCCACTATGTTCACCTCCATCCACTTTGCCTTGTTCGATTTGCTGCCTTTGAAACCAACCCGAACATAATCTACATTGCCCCTCCTTGAAGTGCGTGTCCTTCTGTCAAGGATTGTATCTTCTTTCAGCTCATCTAAATATTCGGGCGAGAAATCTTCTATAGATGGTAGATGAACAACACTTTCATGATCAACGATCAAAGGAGGTTCATACAAACGTAAGTTCTCCACATTGACAACAGAATACATTTGCATGTAAGAAGGAAAATCTAATTGAAAAGCATTATTTCCAACCATCTTGAGGATTTTGAATGGACCATAATGAATAGGCTTCAGCTTTTTACCTTCTCCTTGCATTCTTTCCTTACTAATGTATAGCCATACCTCATCCCCTTCTTGAAACTTGTGATCGACTCTATGCTTGTCGTGTCTTTCCTTGTACTTGCCTTGACTCTTCTCAAGCTGTTCTTGAATTTGCTGACGTATTTGCTGAATTCTTTCAATGAATAAATGAGCCTTGTTAATATCACTATGTCCCTCAATGGAAACATCTTTCTCAAGAATGAAATCAAGAGGCGATTTTGGCAAGTAACCAAAACAAGCTTCAAACGGTGAGGTATTTGTGGAAGAGTGCTTGGCACGATTGTAAGCATGTTGTATGTAGTGCAAATGTTCATCCCAAAGCTTGGGATGCTTGCTGCAATATCCTCTCAAGAGGTGCACAATGGTTCTGTTCACAATTTCAGTTTGTCCATTTGTTTGCAGATGGAAAGCAGTACTTTTCTTCAACTTTGTGTCCATCATCTCCCATAGGTTGGACCGAAAATTCACCACAAATTTGGAATCCCTGTTACTAATAATGGAAGTAGGCAAACCAAAGTGAATCCATACATGATGAAAAAATAATTCAGCAGTTTTTTCAGCAGTTATAGTTTTCTTACAAGGCATAAGTATACACATTTTGCTGAAACGATCAACTACTACATATAAATAATCATTCTTCTTTCTAGATTTTGGAAAACCTCCTACAAAATCCATATAGATGCTTTCCCATGGTCTAGAAGGCACTGGCAAAGGAGTATACAAGCAAGCTTCCTATTACTAGGCTTGCTTGTAGCACATAATGAAAAACCTCTTATGAACCTTGAAACAGAATCTACCATGTGAGGGCAATAACAATACCTCTGTAGATGTGCAACTGTTTTTCTTACACCAAAATGGTCAGTAATAAGAGAAGAATGAGCTTCTCTTATGACATTTATCCTCTCCCCCTATGGTATACACAACTTTCCAAAATGAAACAGCAAATTGTTATGCATGTGATGGTCATTTTCCTCTACATGATTCCCTTTACTCAAGCTAGCATACACATCTTTAAAGTCATCATCAGATGCATACTATTCTATGTAACTATCATGTACAATGGAGTCATTCTTAAGTAAAGTAATAGCACCAATAATAGGCTTTGAAATCATATCAACAACTTTATTCAGAGTACCTTTCTTGTACCTTATTACCAAATGGAACTGTTGCAAGAAGCCCATCCATTTGAAGTGTCGTGACTGTTGTAACTTTCTTTGTGATTGCAAGTACTGTAAGGGTTGATGGTCGATATGTATGACCGTTTCTTTGCCCATCAAATAGTGTTTCCACTTTTTGATGCTTTGTACCAATGCATACAACTCCTTATCATAGGTAGGATAATTTACAACAGCACCATTAAAAGTTTTAGAATGAAAAGCAATAGGCTTACCATGCTGTAGAAGAACTGCACCCATGGCATAATCACTAGCATCGATTTGTATCTCAAATGGCTGTCTCAAATCTGGTAATGCAAGGACCGGAGCTGAACTAATCTTCTCTTTCAAAGATTCGAAAGCTTTTTTCTACTTGCCTCCCCATTGGAAAGCATGCTTCACACTTGTCACTGCATGCATAGGAGCTGCTATAGAAGAGAAGTTAGAGATGAACTTCCTCCAATATTGAGTTGCACCCAAAAAAATTCTTACCTCTGTAATGGATTTGGGAGTAGGCCACTTCACAATAGCCTCAATCTTAGCAGGATCAATTCTCAAAGCACCTCCTGCTACTATGTGTCCCAAATAAACCAAATAAGTCTTTCCAAATTCACACTTTGACATTTTAAGAAATAACTGATTCTTCTTCAAAACATCAAGTACTTTCCTAACATGCATGACATGATCTTCTCTAGACTTGCTGAAAATTAAGATGTCATCTAAGTAGACAATAACAAAATCATCAAGAAAAGGACACAAGACATCATCCATTACCTGCATGAAAGTTGCAGGTGCATTGCACAAACCAAACGGCATCACAAGCCATTCAAAGAGTCCTTGTTTGGTTTTAAACATTGTCTTCCAAATGTCACTTTCTTCGATTCTTACTTGATGATATCCACTACGCAAGTCTAACTTAGTGAAATATCGAGCATCTTTCAGTTGGTCTAACAAATCATCTATCCTTGGGAGTGGGTAACGATTTTTTATCGTTATCTTGTTCAAGGCCCTGAAATCAACACACATACGCCAAGTGCCATCTTTCTTTGGAATCAGTACAATCGGTGACCCACATGGCGAAGTACGTGGCCTTATGAAACCCTTGTCCAACAAGTCTTTGATTTGCTTCTTTATTTCAGCATTCTCCATAATAGACATGTGGTACATGCCTATGTTTGGAAGAGGACAATCTGGATGCAAATGGATTTCATGCTGAATCTCCCTCTTAGGAGGCAAACCTGTTGGCTCCTGAAACATCTCATGATATACATCAACTACATCATACATATCTGATTTAAGTTTTGGATCACAATTGTCAAATGACTCATGATTCACATCAAACTTGGGCTTAATCATAAGAAGAACAAAATTCTTACTTGAATTGACCAGCCTTTTTACCTGTCCTGCATTCACCATTGCTATATTTGTCTTCTTATGATGAGCTCTAACAATGAACTCCTTGACATCTTTGAAAAGATGACATTTGTTTTCATGGTGATGAAAGATAGCTTTCCTGTCAAACAAGTAAGGACTTCCCAAAACAATTCCTACTATATCAAAAGGTACCACATCAAGTTCAACTGTATCAATAAAATGGGCAGTAATTGCAAAGTGCAATGTGCACTTTCTTGAAACTTGTAAATTTGCATCCTTGCAAATCCATTCAAGTGGATATGGCTTCGAATATGGAATGGTCTCAAGTTTAAGCTGCTTGACCAAGTCTTCTGATATAAGGTTTTCTTGTGACCCACTATCAAAAAGTGTGTCAATTTTAGTATGTTTTGAAATCACCCTCACATGAAACAGTTCAATTCTTTCTTCCTCATTAGGAGCTTGTACATGACAGTTTGAGGTACTAGTGTTGGCTTGAATTTCCATTTCTTTTCCCTTCAAGTTTTTCAAACCCATGGCTGTAATTTTGGTTTCATCACCTGAATCATCCCCTAAATCTTCTGGTGTAGATGTAGTAGCAGCAATTTTCTGTTTCCCTTTGGATTTATTAAATTGAGGTTTTTTTTCAGGATGTAATTTCCAACAGTTTTTCTCCTCATGACCTGGTTTAGAACAATGTTTACAAATCACTTTCTCACTCCTGTTTGACAGATGCATTCTTTTTGCCCTTTCCCTTGGAGGTTTTCTCTTTGTTTTTCCCCTTGGCGGGCTTGTATCTACCCTCTTCAAATGTGTTTTTTCCCCTTGCATCTAAATGGGTAGCTTGGACACAAATCTCATCCAAGCTAGTAGGGTTAAACATCAAGATGGTGTGTCTAAGGTAGCTATGCAAGCCACCAATATACTTTAGCAAGGTTTCTTGGGTCTGTAAATCTACCCCTAACAAAATAACTCTTCTCCTGAATTCTTGGGTGTAGTCTTGGACACTCTGACCCTTAAGTTGTCTGAAATTTTGCCAGTTCATAATGGATTTTTGCATGTGAGCAAAAGGATAAAATTGTTTTTTAATGGCTAACAGAAAGTCAGTCCATGTTAAGGTAACCTTACCAAATTTCTTGATCTCCTCTTTGGTCTTAGCCTCCCACCAGACCAATGCTGCTCCATCCATTCTCAAAGAAGCCAACTGAATCTTTGTGGCATCATCATGCATATTCTCGATCCTCAAGTAAACTTCCAATTGCCTAATCCAGTTGTCAAGCTTTTCTGCATTCACTTCACCATTAAACATAGGTAATTCGAATTTTACATCAAGCTTCAAAAAGGGACTTTTTCCAGAGGATCTATGCTTATGCACAGAAGAAGAGGACGAGGATGAAGAGGAAGGAGGTGACGATGGGGGTGGTGGATCACCATTACCTCCATGTCCTTTCTTGGAATGATCATCATCCTTCTTACCTCCTGAAGAACCCTCTCCTTCCTGGGGATGTCTGGACCCTTCTCCAACCAATTTCTCATTTCTTTCTTGGTACAATATCCTCACCATTTCAATGAGGTCCAAGAAATCCTTTCTGAAGACTCTTTCTTCTTCTCTTGTATCCGTGTCTGCAGGAATTTCTCCTTCCTGTTCAGACATTCTTGAAGCTTCTGCTGAGACTCTTGAGGGTGAAATTGAAGGGGGAGGTGATGGCTCTCTGGCCTTCCTTGACTGAGGATTCTCTCGTTCTCTAGTCAACTGTCCTTCTCGTCTTTTAAGTTTCAACCTGGTAAGCATCAATACTTGCAAGACAGTTAGAAGATCTTTGCACAAAAACAATCAAAAGACAACTACACCAGAGATTGACTGAAAGAGCGTTTATCTACTTTGTAATTGTATAAGAAGAGCATTTCGAAGGCTTCCTAGCTCGTTTCAGGCTCTGTCTATAGCTTATTTGACTGCTTTTGATACAAAGAAACAACAACATAGCTCTGATACCAACTTGATCTGAATTTGAAACTACTTGAAAAAGGTTTGCAAGGTATTCAATTCAGTGGTAAACATGTTTAAAAGATGCCCATGTCTTGCAGTAAAGAAACAAATGAAATTTTCAGTTGTTCATGATCCATTCAAGCATAGCAGAATTATTTCCTTTTATTGTTTAACACATTAAAACAAATTTGTTCTACAAAATCAACCACATATGCAAAAGAAGTTGATGAAGCAGTTCACCCCTCCTGGGCTACGTCTGTTGGGTCCAAGGCTCCCAAATGGGCCTGTCCTCATTTTAATTAAATGCTTAAATTGAATTTACAACTGAATAGAAGTCTCTACAGGTGAAATAGACTGTAAAATCAGATTCAGAACACTTGAATCCTTCAGGATTGATTGCTGGTTCACTTCCAATGGATACCTCCAACCTGATACAGTTCTTACAATATCGGGCCCTAGTGGCTCCTAAAATTTCCACGGCTTCAAAACCTATGCAAATGACCTCTGATGGCTGAAATACCTGTGCCAATGGCTTCATAATGTCCAAAATACCCAAAATCAAAAAAAAAAAATTGTCCAAAACCGCCTTTCCTAGCCAAAGTTATGGCCATTTAATGATTCCCTCCAGTTTAGCCTAAAAGAACTCCAACTAACTGTAGTTTGGGCCAGTTAGCCCCACCAATTATGGCGGGACTGCCCAAATTTGGCGGTCTGCCAAGAATCCCGCCAATCTTAACTACAGTTAATTAATGTGACCGTCGGTTAGCTCCGCAGGTTTAAGGATAAGGCCCTTGGTTCTTGGCTGGAGGTAGTATGGAGGCAGGGCTGGCCCCTTTCATTCCCGCCTCAATCAATTTTCAAACTTCAAATATAAATCGTTCCACATGGTTTACAACAACCACCACTATGGCCCAACGGTAAGGCAGCTGGCTATTAGAATGGAGGTCGCGGGTTCCAAACTTGCCAATGCCAAAATTTTACAATGCGCCCAAACCTGATGCTGACGTCATTGTGGGCCACATGGCGGCCTCCGGGCTTGCCACGTGGTGGCCTCTGATTGGACCACCTAAAGGAATATTTCCAAGAATATTCTGTGGAATATTCTTTTTTTTTATTTTTTTTTTGAAAATTCAAAATTTAAGGGTTATTGGGCGATTTTGTTTTTGACGTAACTTTCACATACAGCGACCATTTTTCGAACTGTTTGTAGCGCTGGAATCGGGAGGACGAGCTCTATCCGGTCATTTAGGTTCGAGCCAATTTTGAGAACTTTCATTTTTGAGCATTTTTCGACACTTGGGACATGAGCCCCTGATCATAAAGTGTGTCTGTGGGTCATAGGGTAGGGAAAGACTCTGCAACTAAGTGCACAGACGCCTAGTAGTCCACAGCTCAGTGCACAGACTCCTATAGCTGAGTGCACAGGGCAGGTCGAGTCTGTAACCATTTAAAGAATCAATAAAGAAAAGTTTACCATATTTATGTTCATCTTTTCCTGTTTTAATACATGATCGGGTATAATTTGCAAGTATACTATTTATATGTTGCGCTAACTTATTTGAATGATTTGTATAACTAATTATAACATAAGACATCTAAGTACGCAAAGGTAATTAACTGGTATAGGAAGTTAAGTAATATCTCAGGTACTAGCGTAGAGCGTGGCTCTAGTAGTGCGGAAGCTCCACAATCCCTGGTTAGGTTGTGCGAAGGTAGTGTATCAGGGCGTGAGGAACAAGGAAGTGCGCGAAGCGACCTGAGCGTGGGGACGAACAGTGAGACTAGTCGAACCTCTCAGATATCTCAAGGGTGCAGAAACCTGGTTCTAGCACCCTCCCATACTTCTTCGAGTGAGACCTCAGTCTGCGCTCCACGGACTGTTGCTTAAAGGGCCAGTAGTACAGGAATTTGTTTGGCTAATTAACTTCGAACTTGGGTCAGCCCCAACAAGCCAACGGATCCTAAATGATGTAGTTTTTCCCTCTTAACATTATACATAAACCTCTCTATTAGATCCTCTACACTCTAATCTTATCTTTGATTCATTCTAAAGATTTATTCTTTAAGATCATGATCCTTATATTTTTCTAGAAATATATTTTACATATCATTGCATGATCTTATTGAATTAGTCCCTAAACTCATGAATCATTTAAGATCTCTATGCTTCAATGTTGCCGAAAACAATCTGAATTTTGGAGTTTTTAATAAGTAACCATAAGATCTACAAACAATTTCAAATTCAAAGAGAAAGATTTCTAGATCCTCTGACCTTAGACCATGAAACTTTGGAAGAAAAGATGGAGGGATGTTCTTCATGTGCACACTACCATCAGTATCTTGAATGGGAAATCTGAAAATATCTTCCTCATTGTCATCATCTCCATCCATTACTTCTACATTCTTTGCCATGTTCTTCTTCTACCTGCAAAAGTGAATGGTGATGTGGCTCTTACTGCACCACGTGATCAAATGGAGTGGGTGGGTTCGTGTTGAAGATTTTTTTTGTTTTTATGATTGAATGAAAACACTAATGCAATGCACTTTTGTATTTTTGAAATGAAATATGCCTAATGCAATTATTTTTTTCTTTTTTCAAGAATTAAAAGGAAATGAATCAACTAGGGAAGAAAACAATGCATATTTTGAAATCTTCCTGGCAATGGTGCCAAAAGTGATGAGCCTGGTATTGCAACAAAAATGTTGCAACTCCCAAGGCTACCGACTTTACTTATCAACCTGGCGTTCCTACACACTTAAGAGGTATCGACACTATATGTGCAGCATACAATGTGTCATTTCTTTGTTGTCATGATGTAATGGAGTGCATGTACTGAAATCAAATCCTAAACTAATTGCATAATATGAACTGCTCAAAATGGAAACCCTAACCTATTGCAAAACATAAAGTACAAGGAAAGAAACATATTCTAATTGCATAAAGATCATGAACTAAATGTAAAAGAAACCTAACTTACTACTATTTCTCATGTGTGATGATTTAAACTAACTGAGCATGGAATCTAATCTAGGGAGTATTAACTGTTGCATGCATGTGCTAATTAAGAAATAAAAAGAACTATTTTTCTTTATCTTTTCATTTTATAAATGAAAACGCTAATCGTTCCTTGTTGTTTGGCAAGGGAGACAGGTGTGGAGGAAGAGGGGTATAATGTTTTTTATGGCTTGGAGGTCAAGTAGAGGCCTAATCCCATCTTCAATGATGATTTTTCTCAAATCGGGCTCAAAACAAGCCGCTACAGGATGTACTAGTCCCTACAGGATGTCTACAGGATCCCCTGTTTATTTAACAAAAACAGGCCGAAAGCTTAGGAAGTGGTCTAGAAGGTGGAATGGAGCTTGGGAAAGGTGGATAATGGAAGAATAAGGCATGGAGGTGGTCAACACTACCTAGAACTCAAGCAAGGGCTTCAAGATGGGTAGATTTGCTCAATGGAAATGGCAATTTTTGCAAACAAGAATTTGGATTGAGACATTAGTGGATTTTGGCGACATGGGTGGATGAGGTGAGATGAGTTCTCCCTGGAATGTAGAAGCTCTTGCAGCAACACACATTATTATTTTCATCTATCCACAAACTCATCTATACATGGGAAAAAATTATTAAATAACGGAAAATTACTAGTCTAAAATCCAAAAATTCGAGAACTAATGAGCTAGTAAATTTATCAAATGCCTAACCTAATCAAGTGAAAATGCAATGGGGTAAATTTTTATATTAAATAGAATCTTTTTTTGATCTAATGCAAGTGGAACCAACTTGATTGAAGCTTGTTAGCATGCTCTAAAAAATAGAAGAAATTTATTGTTCTTTGTTACAAAGGAGTTCCAGAAATCTAGATTTTGGAATAAGAAGACTAATCCAAGTAGATCAATGATTACTATGACTGTAAAAATATTTTCCAATGATGAAATGATGCTTTTGATCATGCAAAAGAACTTACATCAACCATTTAACCCAATCCTACAACAAGAAATCATTAATATCAAATGCAAAATTGAAAGAAACAAGAACAAGAGATGCATGTGAATAAAAAGTGAAAAGAAGAAAAGAAAAGGGTACAAAAAGGGCTTTGAGGCTCCTGGGATGGTCAAACCCAAGGAAACTCAGAGTCCTATGGAGGATAACAATATTTAGAAGTTGAACATGACACCAATCTTCATTATTTTCCTCAATACAATTACATCCCTACAAGAAATGATAGTGAAGCTGCAAAAATACGAGTTCTCTCCACGATAAGACTAATCAAAATCTCCACCTAGAGGAAAATTTGACTTGGTACTTATACAAAATGATTAGGAATCATTCCCCATGAAAGGAGGAAGATTTCCCCACCAAAATCCCTTGATTAGTGGATCTGGTTCCCAATCCTAGGAATCTGCTTTAAATGACAGGGAACACATTCCTAGATTTTCTCAATCATTGGAGTTCCACAATCTATGCCATAATTCCATAATATATTGTTGCTTTATTATTTAATATGTATCCTCTTGTAGTAGGGAGTAATTCCATAAATTATCTCCTCCTTGAAATCTTCATAATCTGCGTAATATTTTCATAATATTCCACAAAAATAAATAATATTAGGCACAAATATGCAATTATTCATAAACCTTCCTAAAAAATATATTAAAGTTAAAAATACATTATCTAATGCAAAAAGAGAGCTTTAATGTGTTGAAGGATAGTCATATGGGCCTTAATTTATGTTTAATTCAGAGGCATGGGCCTTAGTTTATGTCTAATTTAGAGGCCCTTCATACCCCCTTGCTGAAAGTGTTTCTCATCCTCTAAGCAACTTAGTGACCTCATTGTGCCTCATTCATGGCCCTAGTGGCCTCTATCTTGTGCATTAAGAATCTTGGTTGTAAGTTCTGCAAGGACAAGCTCAAAAACATATTTGTGCAAAGAAAAATCATTGTTTCTTGAGACCATTAGCTTGCCTTCTTCTTTTCTTTTGTGGCCTAGATGATTGCCTAATGGCCTTGGAGTTTTCTATTTTGATTAGGTCTCTCATAGGCACTACCTTTTTTTGGTTTTTAGCACAATTTATTCCTTTCTTCCTTCTTGTAGCAACATTCTTCCTTCCTGTAGCAGTCATTCCTTCTTCCTTCAAAGTCTTCTAATTGTATGGTAGTGATGAGAAATGATGTAGGTTTGTGAAAATGGAGAGGATGCTTTGTTTGTTTTTTTCAAGAAATTTTCAGGGTGAGACAGAGTGTAGGGTTTTTTCTTGAAATTATGAAATTGGATGGATGAATGATGGATAGATAGTGAATATGAAGTGGATGAAGGGCTTGGAGTGTTGTGGTGGTTTGGCTTTTGCAAAAATTTCTTCTTTTAACTACTATCCTCATTCCTTGAAATCATCACCCTTCATAATTTGACTTTTCAACATTGTATGAGTGGAGTGAGTTGCAATTAACTAGTTGAAGGTGGTTGAGACTGCTGACCTATCCTTAGCTTATAAAACCTCATCTCTCTTGCATTGACAACAAATTTCTAAGTATAATATCCTCAAGAGAAGAGGTCAATAACATTGCATACCTCTACCTACCTGATGGTTGTTGGAGAGACATGCATGTTGCTACTGAGTTGATGTTGTTGTGCTGCTCATGACACAGATACATCTTCTTGACTGCCTTTTTCTTTTTTGTTGATGGGTGGTCTTCTTGTTGATGTGTAGGTGTTGGCTTCCTCTGTTGCTACTGAGCTCTGGATGATTTTCATTGTGCCTGTATTTATGTTTCTCCTCTTTCAGTCATGGTGTTGAACGCTAGGCCTAGAGCCTGCTATTAATTCAAAATAGGCTACTATGGGATTTCCTATAGTACTACTACAGGAAGTCCTGTAGCTGCCCTTTTTTTGAATTTTTGTGTCATTTCTCTGTTGGAGGGTAAATAGGTATTGGTGTAGTCATTATCCTTTTTTCCTATCCCAAAACAGACCTGCATCATAAATTTTCCATCGGACTACCTTTGCTATAAATTTTCAGAACTTCCTGTACTACTACAAAAAACTCCTGTAGTAATTACAGGAAATCCTGTAGAAAGCATAGACTTTCCTGAAATTGGATTTTTTCTGTTGCTGCAGATGAGTATGGATGAAGAAACATGGGTATTATGGATGATATGAAATGGATGAAGAAAAACATGGGGCTTTGTATGGCTTGCTTCCCTCTGATCTATGTGTTTATTATCTTCTTGCAAACCTGCAAAAACCAAATTTGTTATGAGTGGGCAGGTTTGAGGTCCCTATCATTATTTTTTCTATTTTTTTTTTGAAAGACAACTAGGTTGCCTCAAAGAAGGTTTTCATCCTGGTTGCCTACCTTGGAAGCCTCAAAAGAGGTTTTCACCCAGAGGTCCTTTTTTTTTTTAAGTTGTGTTGGGGGACCTATATCAACCTTCCCTAAAGAATACATGACCTTTTGACCCATTTCTCCATCATATTGCCTCTTGTAGCTTCTTCTCAGCCTTCCTGTAGAGATCCTGTAGTAATTTAGGACAACCTCTCGTAGTAGACTTGTTTTGTCCATATCTCCCAAATGGTAGAATGGATTGACCTGAAACTTTATGAGCATGTTTCCCTCATCACTATGCATTTCCCCATAAAAAATCTTGGCTAATGGTTACACGAATCTCAAGAAAAATAAAAATGGTTTAAGGTGATGGAGGTTGATTTCTTGGAAACCATGCACTAGAATTGGCTAAAATTGCTTGGGCATGTTATGATCATCCATATGAATCTCCCCATGAAAAAGATTTTTAAATGAATGCAAGAATATCGAGAAAATTCAAAAATAGTTGTAGGT
This sequence comes from Pinus taeda, assembly GCA_000404065.3. Taxonomy (NCBI): domain Eukaryota; kingdom Viridiplantae; phylum Streptophyta; class Pinopsida; order Pinales; family Pinaceae; genus Pinus; species Pinus taeda. Next base: position 15,712 of record APFE031336453.1, on the reverse strand, counting down.
GATGGAGGCCGATTTCTCGAAAACTGTGGACTGGAATTTGTTGAAATCGCTTGAGCATGTTACCATCATCCATATGCATCTCCCCATAAAATCAATTGGAAAATGGATGTATGGTTTTCAAGTGATGACAAAAATAAATTTATGCTCTATGTATTTTTGTTTCCTGTAGTAAAAAAGAGAACTCCTGTAGTTTTTTAGGATAGCAAGAAAATTGAATGGGTAAAGCTTGAGAATGATAGGTGGATTGTGGAAATAGATGAGGGTGATGGATTGGCATGGCCTTGGCCTTGTTGGAACATTTGAGCAAAGGAGGAGAAAGTCAAAATTTGACTTCTTTTGACTAGGCTTGACCAATTTTTTCTTTTGGTACCACTTGTTTTTATTGCTTGCAGATGTTGGAGAGTACATGCATTCATCAAAGAGATACATGGAGAAAAGATTTTTTATTTCTTCTCTTATTTTTTTCCTTCTAGGCCTACTAGCCGCCTCAATTAGGTTTTCAACTAGTAGATCTGCCTAGGCGCCTCAAAGGAGGTTTTCACCTAGGATCTTTTATTTTTCTCTCGTTTTTCTCTTTTTCCCAGCCCATTGACCGCCTCATGGAGGTTTTCAATCAATGAGACAATCTCAGGCATCTCAAAGGAGGTTTTCACCTGAGACTTTATTTTTTTCCTCTTATTTTTCATTTTTCATTTTTTTTTCCTACCCTACCCTAATTGAAAAAAAAAAGTTACTTTCAAGTATAAGAATACTTCTAAGGGAGCCATGTGCACATCAAGATGACAGACAAACTATTGTGTAGGCTCTCAATATATGATTTGACATGTACCTAGATTTCAGAGACCAAATCATTTGACTTTGAAAGGATCAAGCATAGTTGAAGAAGAAAGTGATGCTCCATCTTGTTGATTTTTTGGAACCAAACCTCAATATAACTTTGATGTCCTTGGTTTTCTTGCTTATCTGGGTCATTCTTCATGTCTTCTTCTACCATGACCTTCAAATATTTTCCTTTTTTCTTATTGTTCTCTTGAATACATTGGGGATTTGATGGTAACCATGAGAGATCTTTCTCAGTCTTTGTTTTTTATGTATGCTCTTCATCAAGTGCAGCCCATGATTCTTTGGTCTTCTCATTTGAATTTTCTTCTTCTAGATGTGGTCCTTCAATGATATCAAGATAATATCTATATTGCAATACTCTTCCCGAGCTATGGTGAATACCATTGAGCTCAATAGAAGATGTTTGGAAGTGTTGTACCTCAACATTGTAAGTGGGTTGAGCTACTTCAATGTGTGGCTTTCGAAATGGTGATATAGGTAGTTGAGTGGGAGTGGATATTTGAGATGGATGTGATTGGGGTTGTGGTTGTGGTGGAGGTGAATATTAGGGATAACATGGAGTTGGGTACAGAGGATATTGAGGATATTATGGATGGCTCCCATAATTTCCTTGCAAACCTTGTTGCCAAGATTGGTTTTGGGGTTGGATGGCTAATGTTGCCAAGGAAAGAGTGTGTTCCAATTACTTTGAAGTGGATATGCATAATATTGAAATTGTGAATTAGTCTCTTGCATCATACTAGTTTGACTAGGCTTCCATGGTCCTCTTGGAGCTACATAACATAGTGTCTTTGGTGATTGACTTGCTCCATTGTCCTCTTGGTAAACTTCCTTCAACCTTGGTAATGATGGACAATGTTTAACATCGTGTGATTTTGCATGGATGACACAAAGATAAACATATTTTTCTTTCTCATTTTGAATCCTTAACATTTCTACTTGTTCACTTAGATTGATAATAATTTATGTTTTAAAGTTATAAATCAAATTTCCAAGTTTAGCTTGACTTACCAATATTGATGTTGATTTACTTACTCTTGCCTTTCCTCTTGATATGTGTTTGCAAGTTTCACAAATTTCTTCAAATGATAGTTCGTATACATCACCTCCACTCATGAGATCAAGGTTCTCAATCCACTCACCCCTAATTATTCTAAGTAAGAGGTTTTTTAGTGTGTCGGATCCTAAATGATGTAGTTTTTCCCTCTTAACATTATACATGAACCTCTCTATTAGATCCTCTACACTCTAATCTTCTCTTTGATTCATTCTAAAGGTTTATTCTTTGATATCATGATCTTTATATTTTTCTAGAAATATATTTTGCATATGATTCCATGATCTTAATGAATTAGTCCCTAAACTCATGAACCATTTAAGATCTCTATCCTTAAATGTTGCTAAAAACAATCTGAGTTTTTGAGTTTTTAATAAGTAACCATAAGATCTAAAAACAATTTCAAATTCAAAGAGAAAGGTTTCCAGATCCTCTAACCTTAGACCATGAAATTTTGGAAGAAAAGATGGAGGGATGTTCTTCATGTGCACGCTAACATCAGTATCTTGAATGGGAAATCCGAAAGGATCTTCCTCATTGTCATCATCTCCATCCATTTCTTCTACATTATTTTCCATGTTCTTCTTCTACCTGCAAAAGTGAATGGTGATGTGGCTCTTACTGTACCATGTGATCAAATGGGGTGGGTGGGTTGGTGTTGGAGATTTTTTTGTTTTTATGATTGAATGAAAACACTAATGCAATGCACTTTTCTATTTTTGAAATGAAATATGCCTAATGCAATTTTTTTTTCCAAAATTAAAAATAAATGAATCAACTAGGGAAGAAAACAATGCATACTTTGACACCTCCTTGGCAATGGCGCTAAAATGTGATGAGCTTCGATGTTGCAACAAAAATGTTGCAACTCCCAAGGCTAACAACTTTACTTATCAACCTGGGCTTCATACAAACTTAAGAGGTATCGACACTATATGTGCAGCATACAATGTGTCATTCCTTTGTTGTCATGATGTAATGGAGTGCATGTACTGAAATCAAATCCTAAACTAATCGCAGAAAATAAACTGCTCGAAATGGAAAGCCTAACCTATTGCAAGAAATAAAGTACAAGGAAAGAAACATATTCTAATTGAATAAAGAGCATGAACTAAATGTAAAAGAAACCTAACTTAACCCTATTCATCAAAAGTGATGATTTAAACTAACTGAGCATGGAATCTGATCTAGGGAGTATTAACTGTTGCATGCATGTGCTAATTAAGAAATAAAAATAATTATTTTTCTTCATCTTTTCATTTTATAAATGCAAATGCTAATCTTTCCTTGTTCTTTTGCAAGGGAGACAGGTGTGGAGGAAGACAGGTACAATGGTTTTTATGGATTGTAGGTCAAGTAGAGGCCTAATCCCATCTTAAATGATGTTTTTTCTCAATTCGGGCTCAAAACATACTACTACAGGATTTCCTACAAGATGTCTACAGGATGTACTACTCCCTATAGGATGTCTACAGGATCCCCTGTTTATTTACAAAAAACAAGCTAAAAGCTTAGGAAGTGGTCTAGAAGGTGGAATGGAGCTTAGGAAAGGTGGATAATGGACACTACCCAGAATTCAAGCAAGGGCTTCAAGATGGGTAGATTTGCTCAATGGAAATGGCAATTTTTGCAAACAAGAATTTGGATTGAGACTAGTGGATTTTGGCGACATGGGTGGATGAGATGAGATGAGGTCTCCCTTCAATGTAGAATCTCTTGCAACAACACACATTATTGTCTGCATCTATCCACAAATTCATCTATACATGGGAAAGATTTATTAAATAACGGAAAATTACTAGTCTAAAATCCAGAAATTCGAGAACTAATGAGCTATTAAATTTATCAAATGCCTAACATAATCAAGTGAAAATGCAATGGGGTAAATTTTGCTATTAAATAGATTTTTTTTTTATCTAATGCAAGTGGAACCAACTTGATTGAAGCTCATTAGCATGCTCTAAAAAATAGAAGAAATTTATTGTTCTTTGCTACAAAGGAGTTTCAGAAATCTAGATTTGGGAATCAGAAGACTAATCGAAGTAGCTCAAGACTACTATGACCTTGCAAAGATTTTCCAAGGATGAAATGATGTTTTTGATCTTGCAAAATAATCAACAATTTAACCCAGTCCGACAACAATAAATCATTAATACTAAATGCAGAAATAGAAAGAAACAGAACAAGAGTTGCATGTGAATAAGAAGTGAAAAGAAGAAAAGAAAATCATACAAAAGGGCTTTGAGGCTCCTGGGATGGCCAAACCCAAGGAAACTCAGATTCCTATGGAGGAGAACAAGATTTAGAAGCTGAACATGACACCAATCTTCATTATTTTCATCAATACAATTACATCCCTGCAAGAAATGACAGTGGAGCTGCAAAAATACAAGTTCTCTCCACAATAAGACTAATCAAAATCTCCCCCTAGAGGAAAATTCGACTTGGTACTTATACAAAATGATTAGGAATCATTCCCCATGAAAGGAGGAAGCTTTCCCCACCAAAATCCTTTGATTAGTGGATCTGGTTCCCAGTACTAACTATCTGCATTAAATGGCAGGGAACACATTCCTAGATTTTCTCAATCATTGGATTTCCACAATTTGTGCCATAATTCCATAATATCTTGTTGATTTATTATTCAATATTGATCCTCCTGTAGTAGGGAGAAAGTCCCTAAATCATCTCCTCCAAATCTTCATAATCGGTCCAATATTCTCATAATATTCCACAAAAATAAATAATATTAGGCACAAATATGCAATTTTTCATACCTTCCTAATGAATATATTAAAGTTAAAAATACATTATCTAATGCAAAAAGAGAGATTTAATGTGCTAAAGGATAGTCAAATGGGCCTTAATTTATGTTTAATTCAAAGGCATGGGCCTTAATTTATGTATAATTTAGAGGCCCATCACATATTTTGCCTCAACAATACATAAATCAATGGAGCTTTGTTTTTTGTTGAACCATGATACCAAGAAAGGTATCAAATAAAATGCTCCTCGACTAGAATTCTTTTGATCATCAATATTACATGCCCAATCTGCGTTTGTGTAAGTGTGAAGTGCAAAATCTGCATCTTTGGGATATCATAGACCAAAACCTTGAGTTCCTTGTAAATACTTGAATATTCTCTTGAGTGCATGGAGATGAGTTTCTTTAGGATTTGCTTGAAATCGTCCAACAATCCCAACTAAATGCATAATATATGGTCTCATGCTTGTAAGGTATAGCAAGATTTTAATCATAGATCTGTATTCTAGTTGATTCACTGAAGGAGATTCATTATGTGAACTAAGATTGCATCTTATTACCATTGGTGTGCATACAGGCTTACATTCTGCCATTCCATATTTCTTTAAAATTTGCTTTAGGTACTTGGTTTGTGAGAGAAGGATACTATTCTTTGTTTGTTTAACTTCAAGACCAAGAAAATATGTTAGTTCACCAAGTAAATACATTTCAAATTCTTGATGCATAATTAAAGCAAATCCTTGACTCATAGATTCTTCATTGCTTCCAAATATGATGTCATCTACATAAACAACAAATTAAAAAAATAAAAATTAAAAAAAAAAAAAAAAATTAAAAAAAAAAAAAAAAAAATAAAAATAAAAATTATATTTATCCATCTTGATATATAGATTGCTATCTGCAGACCCCTTAGTGAAGCCTTGTTGTTGAAGATACCTGTCAAGACAATAATACCATGCACATGGAGCTTGTTTTAGCCCATACAATGACTTCTTAAGTTTTAAAACAAGCTTTTAATCATTTCCTAAAATGAACCCTACAGGATGTTCAGTATAAAATTCTTCTTCTAGGTCCCCATTTATAAATGCATTTTTAACATCCATTTGATATACTTTTAAGTTATGAAATATGAAAAATGCAAGGAATTTTATTATGGCTTCAAGTTTTTCTATCGGTGAAAATGTTTCTTCAAATTTTATTCCTTCTTGTTGAGCATAGCCTTTGCATACAAGTCTTTCTTTGTTTCTAATTACCTCACCATTTTCATTCAGTTTGTTTTTTAATACCCATTTTGTCCCGATAACATTTTTATCATGAGGTCTTGGTACTAATTCCCATGTATGGTTCTTTTCTATTTTATCAAGTTATTCATCCATTTCCTTAACCCCAAGATTTATCTTTGCTTGCTTGATTCACATTTTGAGGTTCAATTGTGGATAGTAAGGCTAGGTAACTAAAAGTTCCAACAAGAGTTCTTCTAGTTTGTACTCTTGCTTCCTTTTCACCTAGAATTTGAGGTTCGAGATGAATTTTTTTGACATACCTTGAAGGTGTCTTTTCTGATGTATCTATATCTTCATTTCTTTCTTATGATGCTTCTCTATTACCTTCTTCTACATCCTTCTGACTTGCAATAGGAATAGGTTTTTCATCTGCTGGAGCTTCCTTTTTGGTACCTGTGGATAATTCATCAATCAGAACATCAATGCATTCAACAAACTTTTATTGTAGCATTTATATCCATTGCTTCTAGAAGAGTATCCAAGGAGGATTCCTTCATCAGCTCCAGATTCAAACTTTCCAAACTTATTATCATTTTTCTTTATGTAACATTTGCTTCCAAAAATTATAAAATGCTTGAAAGTTGTAGGCTTACCAAGCCATAGTTCATAAGGAGTTTTATCATTGTTCACTCGAATATGAGCTTTGTTAATGATATTCATGGTTGTATGTATTGCTTCCCCGTAGAAGGTATGAGGTGTTCTAGACTCATCAAGCATGGCACGTGCCATTTGTTGGAATGTTCTATTCATTCTTTCTTTCTGCCACTCCATTTTGTTGAGTTTTGGCTATAGAAAACTGCCTTTTGATCCCATGTTGTTCACAAAAGTCGAAAAACTCATCTAATATAAACTCTCCTCCCCTATCAGATCTAAGACATTTTATTTTCAAATCTAACTCATTTTCTACTAGAGCCTTGAAAACTTTAAATTGATCATATTATTCATCTTTATGTTTCAATAAGCCAATCCAACACATTCTTGTAAAATCATCAATGAACAATATGAAGTATTGTTCACCTCGAGGAGATTTATTTCTCATAGGACCACACAAATCAGTATGAATAAGTTCAAAAGGCTTACTTGAAGTACCTTCTTTTGCATTAAATTGAACTCTGGTTTGCTTACCGAATTGACATGATTCACATTTCCTATTTTTTGGTAGGGAGATGTTAGGAAAGTCATGAACTTCTCTCATTATGCTTGACTTGTGTAATTGAGTGAAGCTTAGATGTCCCAATATTTTGTGCCAAAACCAACTTTCTTCTGATTTTCTTAAGTAACAATGCTTTTGGCCGCCTTCCAAGACACTGACATTGCTTGGAGTTCTTGTTCCCTTTAATATGATCTTACATGTATCGAGATTCTGTTCCACACAATTCTTTTATCTAATAACAACCTCATGCCCTTGGTCACACAACTCACTAACACTCAACAACTTATGTCTTAATCCATCAACATACAAAACATTTCCAGCCTTAACCTTCTTCTTTAGCAAAAAAGTTCCTTTCCCTTTGATAGCAGCAGGTGAGTTATTTCCAAAGGTTACATTATTTTCTTTCTTTATTTCATTAAAGGACATAAACTTGTCGTTGTCATCTTTCACATGCTTTGAACATCCATTGTCAATGTACCATAGGTTTTATTGATCTCTTGCATACAAAGCCAAACCAAAATTTTCAGATTCGATGGTTTTCTTTTTCCATACCTTGGATGTTGTTGCCTTTTTTTCATGCTGAGGGGATGGTCTCATTTTGCTTCTACATTCAGTTTTTTAATGCCCAAAGTTATTGCAAAAAGAACATTTTGTTTCATCTTGGAGAGGTGAGAAAGCATTGTAAGAGTATTTCTTTGACCCAATCTCGTTCTTTTGTTTTCTTGCTTCTCTAGTCATGATAGTTTTATAAGTGACACACTGAGCAGCCTTATGACCAAAATTATGACAAGTGAAGCATTGACCATTGAAGTAGAATTTCATGGGAGTATAGTAAATTTTTTAGTAGCCTCTCCTTTGATTTTTGTAAGGATGTTTTACTCAAGAGGCTTTTGATTCACCATTCTTGTGCTGAGAGCTGGAATTTTGATGATTGCTTCCCTTTACTACATTGAGATACCTTCTTGTACTCGTTTAAGAAGATTTGATAGTCTTTGATAATTATCCATTGTAACCAAGACCTATCCTTATCAGAGGGGAGCGTTGTATTGTGATGATTTATTCTAAGGTCTCAGATCCTTTAGCAAATATAAGATTTAAACCCTTTGTTTTCTCAAGTTCTTTTCTTAGATTCATTATTTCTAGTTCCAACTTTTCTTTATGCCTCTCCTTTTATAGAATTTGTTTCTTCAAACTTCTTCTAGACAAATTTTAAGTTGAGTTATTTCTTCAATGAGATTATCTTTTTCTCCTAGGGCATCCATAAAAACATCATCATACTACTCATCAACACATTTATCTTCAAATGCCATAAGTAATTCATATTCTTGATCATATTCAACATCTTCATCATTTGAAATACCACCACTATCTTCGTGTATGCAGAAACTTTTCTTATTGTCAAACCTTCCTCTAACATTTACTTTTGCATCATTCTTCCCCTTCTCGTGGTTTTATGTATAAGGACATTTAGCAGCATAATGACCAACTCTTCCACAAGAAACGCATTCAAAAGGAAGCTTACCTCTAAATCTGCTCATTCCTACTTGGAGTTTCTTTATGAAGTTTGCCTCTTCTTCATCTGATACATAACTTGATTCCTTAAGCTCCTCCTTTTCTTTTCTTTTATAAGTATTTTTGAATGTTGCTTCTCTAATATCTGAGGGGCCCCCTTTTCTCATTTCATAAGTTGTTAAGATCCCATGAATTTGTTCAATAATAATGTTCTTCAAATCTTGCATTTCTTCAATGGTAGAGACTTTCGAATCAAATTTTAGGGTTAGGGATCTTAGGATTTTCTCAACAATCATCGAATATTTTACTTCATCACCAATATTTCTCATTGAATTAACAATCTCATATACCCTAAGAAAGAAACTTGCAATACTTTCATCACTATGCATTCTAAGAGTTTCATATTGAATTATGAATGTTTGAAGTTTGACACCCTTTACCTTAGTGTCACCTTCATAACTTTGGATGATATTGTCCCATATAACCTTTGCGGTATTCAGTTGCATGACCTTCACAAATTCAGATTTTGCCAAGCTTCCCAAAAGAGCATTGACAACATTTGCATTGGTCTCATATTTTTTCTTTTTTGGTTCATCTATGGGAATGGAGGATGGATGCTGATAGCCTCCTTCAACGATTTCCCAAACATCAAATCCAAGTGACTGTAGATAAGCTCTCATTCTGACATTCCAGAAAACCAAGTTGGTTCCATTAAACAATGGTGGTTTGATAGATGCTACTCCCTCTTATTGCTCATATTGATGAATCTCCATTCAAGCGATCAAATTTCTTTTGAAGGACCTACTCTAAAACCAATTGTTAAAAAAATATTGAGAGGGGAAGGGGAGGGGAGGGGCGGGTGAATAAGTATTTTACACATTTCAATTTTCAATTTCTTATTCTAATTTGTATATGCTACTGTTGTAATTGAAACTAGCATATGTACACGACTGTTATTAAAGAAACCCGCGTATGTCTAAATAGCTTATCCGATCATTAATTTCATCATATGTTCAACATTAATTAGTGTATCATTACTTCATTTTCATCAATTAATCAGTAATTATGAGCAGTTAAGAAGCATATAGAACATCAACACACAAAACCATATGAACACCAGGATTTTAGGTGGAAACCCAATGTGGGAGAGAACCATTGTTGTTGTCAACTTTGTCTTCTTCTTTTATTAAAAACAAACTTCTTGCAATCTTGTACTGGAACAGACTCTAACCAGTTGTAATAGCCTTGGTTAAAAATCCATGTAAAAGTTAATAAATGAAAAATATATAAGACCATGGTCATGGGACATGTATTCCAAGCTGAATGTTGGGCAAAGATATCCTAGTGGGCATCACTAGATGTGTTTATGGATAAAGGAAATTGGAAAATCCAATGGAAAAGACATTAAAAAGGTAGAAAGGTATTTTGGCACATTTATTTATGAAAAAAATGGAAAATAGGAGAAAAGAAAGGGGAAAGGTCACAGGTTTCATGTGGGGAGGAAATTGAAGGAAGATAATGGAAAATGAAGAAAATAGAGGCGTCATTACTAAAAAGGCTTCTGAGGATCAATTGGCAACTTTTTTCTTAGGCTTGGTTAGTTTAACCTTTTGTCAGTCAATTTTGGAGCTCTCTCATTATTCTCTCTCTCTCTCTCACACACTCTTGGAAACTTAGAGTTTTCTTGGAGCATTCTAGCTTTGGAGCAAGGAAGGGAAAATCAAGCAAAGGAAAGACAAAGAAAACAAAGGAAAACAAAGAGCATGCAAGGAAGAGTAAGATCAAGCAACATCAGTGGGAATACTTACAAGTAACATATTGGATGTGTGATTTCCTAGCTGGTTTTGACATGCATGGCTTTGCATGTTGGTATTTGGTTCTCGGTGGCATGGTCTTGTTAGGTTATGAAAATGGTTTTCAGCCTTGCCTTGCCTTTTTCTAGATAGACATGGTGTGATGGGATTTTTTCTCGGTTTTGAGCTTTGGAATTTCTAGATGGTTTCGAAATCTTAGGCAAAGGTGGTCTTAGGAAAATTCCCAAATGCCTAGTAATCCCTTGACCAGTTTTGGCAGGATACACGGTAAAGTCTAAGGGTGGAGTCTCAGTTTAGGGCCTAGTGATTTAATGTGGATTGTGGTAAATCTTGAGAGACAAGGAGACAGAAAATTCTTCAAGGATAGTGATGGAGTCTGGAGGCATTCCAAGCTCGGTTTGGTTTTGTGATCTCAGTGCCAGTTTTGGTGAGATCATAGTTTGGTGAGGGTGGAGTTGTTTTAACCTCTGGATTCCCTTGTTTATTTTTGGATTGGTTTATCCATGAGATCCCACATTCATGCTTGGAATATGGCACGGGGGTGACTGGTTGAAAGCAATATTTGGTTCAACCATGTCTGTGGTCGGTTGGTACGTGGAAGTCCCGAACCTAGTTGGATCTTGCCTATGTTCAATAAAAGCTAAGTTATATTGCTTTTGTACTTGTTATTATGTGGCTTTAATGGTTGTTATCTCATTTTTATTTACATGGTTTAATTCTAGTTATAAGCATGGTTATATGACTAGTTATAGTCATGGATATTTCATGTATTTACTTGTAACTGAAAGGATAATGGATGTAAGACCTAATTGATGTCAAAATAGTTAAGGGAAGAGGGCGGTGATCCTTCTTTTCATGTCTCATATGAGTTATCATCCATTTATGATCTTTCTTGTATTCATGTCCTGTAGATTGCATTGATGCCAAGTGTTTGACAAAATGTCAGTCTCGGTTGGGGATGGTCAGACCTAGTCCTGGAGCCAGTTTTTGGCTTGCAAGTATTGTTGTCATGTAAAGTATGGATTATGAAATCTACAAGGATTTCTGGACAGTGACCGGGATTATGGGCTTGAAAAGTGGCACAAAACCTAGAGTCGCATGCACAACACCAAGGAAGAAGCCCCAGAAGCTCCCTTGCCCTTGCTATTGGAGTTCTAGAGCCTCCCAGATGCACCCTTGGCAATATCAAGGGAGCGCCTGGGGGTTTAATGGTCTAAAACTTAGTGGGATCTAGATATTGGTCATGGGGAATGACTAGGATGCATTCTGGGAATCCTATAGCAAGTGCAGAAGGTCTAGCATGGTCTGTTTTTGTCGATTCCACTTCCTTAACTGACACATAGGGAGTCGAATCATATTGTAGTAACTTCTCGTCACGTGTTCACCCCAGTAGGGTTTTATAGAGTAGTACCAAAGTGGGTTGTGCTCTCTTTGTGCGGCTTTCGTTCTCTTTGGGGAATGTCTAGTTTTTGTTCTCTTTAGGTGTTATCTAATACCACAAAGTCGTATCACAGAATGGATCAACCCTTGGATTGGATGGAAAAAATGTGTTTTTCATGCATGCATGTCAGTTTCATATGTGTTCTTTATGTTTGTGGTCAATGTTCTTGTTGTGTATGCATGGTGGTGGTCATTATTGCAGTTGTGTTGTCATGTAGGAGTTGATGATGTTGTTTTTGGAATGTGTTTCTCATGAATGCATGGCAATTGTATATGCATTTGGTATGCATGTTAGTGTCTATATGTTGTTATGCATGCATTGTCATGGTTATGGTATATATCAAAACACACATTGTGAGGTCATTGTAGGTCAGACATGCATTGTGAGGTCATGTTATGCAATTAGGTCATCATGATGTTATTGGTATGTTATGATGCTAATGAGTTGGTTGAGATAAAGCAGGATATCCAAACCACCAAAGTGAAGTTGAAACATTGGACCTCGAGGCAAAAGCATGTCACCATACAGGTTTGTATGTTGGGCATGCAAGTATGTATACTTAGGATTGTTATATGCATTATAGTTATGTGTATGTCTTTCATTCTATTGATGTTACAATTACATATATGATAAATGCTAGTTGATCAATGCTTTCATATACACGTGTCGGATAGTCATGAATGATAGTAACCTGTGGTTGTATGCATTATGTTAGCCTCCTGCTGCAGCAGGTTACTCATATTTCATGATTGACATTTTTCAGGCCAAATATGTCATACTTTGCATGTTGCAATGCTCCATATTTGCTAAACAGTCACCAAGCAGAGAAGGCTACTCAGAGTTCATTTAACTACTTTCCAAATTTTAAAAAAAAGCCATTCCAGTTTTGTACAATTTTCAGCTAAAGGGAGGTCCAAACAGCTTAATCTTGGCTTCCCTAGATTTCAATTTCCTGTTTTAGAATATAGAGAATGAAAATCTGTCCAAACAGTTTAATCTTGGCAGATTCTTAGATAGGTAGAGAATCAAAGGAGCCCAACTACTTAATCTGGGCCCTTGGAAGAAGTAAGGGTAGTTGGTAGATAGGAAGGCATAAAAGAAAAAAAATTGAAATGATGGGTCTGCAAGTCTAAGTGCACCCAAACCAAAAGAAGAAAAAATGTTAGGTAAGTAGGCTGGGTAGGTAGTTTTGAGGTTGCAGAATCTTGGTGTCTGTTCATGTTTTAAAGTATCATCTCTAATCAGATCATAGTCATCAAGAATTTTTGTTTGAAGAAGCTCAAACCAGGCATAACTGGCTTCCCTTTCTCCATCTTCCCGAAATCATTAACTAATTTCCCCAAAAGAGGTCAATATCTGCTTGATATCTCTCAGTTTCATCATTTTTCATGTCATTAGTCTGGGTGAAGATCTCCTTCACTCAAGAAGGACCCGTACTTTCTCTATAAGGATCTATCTCCCCTTTCAAGCCTAAGATCTCTGAAACTTAGCGTTTTCTTGTCATCTCCATATTAACTGCTAACATTATTATTTAACTCCCTATAATTCCCCATCCCCTTACTAAAACTATGTAAGTACTCCCCTTATATAAATATCCCCCCCTGGTTGAAAATAACCATAAGTACCCCCGGGAATTGCTCAGTTTATCTGAAAATTGACAAGAACCCTCATGCTGCCCCTTCAGACCATCTCCCAATGCATTGGACTCCTTCCAAAGCGTGAAATTCCTCTTTAAGTTATTGGACCCCTTCCAAAAACCTCAAATACCCTTCAAAAGCACATCTTTACTCCTTCTGATCGCAATAAACCCTCACTGATTGCCTTAACATTCTTCCGACCCTGCAAGCCATCTCGCATCGGCATATCGCAATATTTTTACCACATAGGTGTGCCCCTTTCCTTTTTGCCCGACGCGATATCGCGATATCGGCGATCGGCAGTCGCAAGCATCACATTTCCAAAATAAATACCCTCTCGATCATCACCGACGCGATATTGCGATCACACTGGAAGAAGTTGATCGCATCGCAATAACATATGAGTCACCCTGCCACGTCACCTGGCTGACGTCATCCGCCGTACAGTTGACATCATGCTGACTTCAGCATCCAGAAAAAGGAAAAGACGCGCAAGCGCGAAAATCGAGCTTCGGAGCTCCGGAACGAGAAACAGAGGCAGTTTTCGATGCGCAATTAGCGCGAAGCACTAATCGCGCATCGCTACGGGAAATGAGCGATATTGGGGAATCGTTAAGGAATCTTTTGATTCCTTGGCCCGTTTTGCACCGAAAAAGCCCGAAATTGCCCGATTTTGCCAAATTAAACCGCTTTGAAGACAGGAAAAGACCAGAGAGAGAGATTAAAGAGTATCAGATCAAATCTACAGGGAGAAAGAACGTCAAAGAGTATCAGAAGGTGGCGGAGACCATCAATGTAGCGACAAAGAGTATCAGCGAAGATCTTAACAACGGCCGAAAGTAGGAGAAAATTAAATACCTTCCAACAAAGTCAAAAAAGAGGGCGAGGCCACTCAAAACTCTCAAATCACGGTTATTGCACATTTAACTCACACCAGAATAGAGCTGCAACTCCCAAAGCATAGTTATTCCAGCAGTACTGCATCGAGCCTCCAAGGGCCACATTGCACTCTTTTTTATCTAGCTACCTCTGACACAGTTCAATAGATATTTACCTGCATTTAATTTTGGCACAATTTTAGGTTTAGAAAAGCTCTTTTGCAGACCTGTTTTAGGTCAATTGTAATAAATTGTTTGAGATAATTGCACTATAAAGACAGCCTTGAATACTGTATTGGGGGGTTGGTTGATTGATTGGTCAACAAGCTATCTTTAGCTAGTTTTGCTCCAGAAGAGACTCGCACTGTAATACCTGATAGTTTCTATAATCAAAGACTACTTATGAGCTTTTGGAGAATGGATTGTTCACTGTGTTTACCGGTTGAAGAGTGATTATGAAATTCTCGTGCTGTTGCATAACTCAATAAGTGCTTCTTACCTTTGTTTTCCATTTCATAAGTTACCATCTAAATAGCAGAAAAGAAGATTAGCCTAGAATTTGTTTAAATACACTCTATGCTCAATTTCTGTTGTTTCTTTATGTTTTCCTCTGTTTAGGCATAAATATGAATTCCACATGGCTCATGTTTGCCTTAACCTTAGACAGTTATCTAGGGATCCTTCATTTCCCCTAGATAGAGATCATTCTTCCCTCTGTTAAGCTGAGTGAGAGATTCTTAAGTGCCTCTCATTCCTTACATATCCTTCATCCTTTTAGTTTCAATATTGTGTTATGAGCAGCTATCCTGCTTCATATTTCTCTTGTGACCAGGAAACGCACTGGCGATCCTGACCCATGACTCCATGCCCAATGGTTTGAAACTTATCACTGCAATTGCCTCTCTGCCTGAAAGCCTTCTCCCTCCATCCAAACCCAAACAAAAATCCCTGAACCAAAAAGCTAGCCTAAAATCATCAACAAAGTTGAAACATTAAGAGAGAGCCCTCTCTGATTGCAGGTGGGCTAGAACCTGCAGTCCAAAGATTGGTTTGTGGTTACCTCGGTCGTATCCCTACAGGAGCCTAGGGACAACCTAAGTGATAACATAATGGTGACTCCGCTGGGGAACTCCTCAGATAATCTCACTAAGCCAGTCTATAACCCCACAGAGGAAGAAACCGACCTTTGAAAGCTTCGGTCGACCTGTGTTTTTTTTTTATAGAAAAAATTCCCAAAAAATAGAGTAGAAGCTGGCTCCTAAGAAGCAAATGCGTAATACATGATAAAATCCTGAGCCAAACCGCCCAGCTATTTTTGAAAACCCGAATT
>APFE031336445.1:58230-80606 GCA_000404065.3 Pinus taeda | reverse complement strand
CAATATTTGCAGATACAGCTTCTAAGAAATCAGCAAGATTTGCAGCTTGGATGTCGGTCTGAAGGTGCCTCAAGATAACATTGTCAATTAATTTATTGTGTTTTTCAAATTCAAGAGCTGCAGCAAAATCAGGATTTGGAACTATAGAATCAAGAGAGTTTTCTGACTTGGTTTTAAACAATGAAAATTCAAACTTTTCATCAAAAGCAAGTTCTTCAAGGTATTCAAAAATTGCAGGACATGAATGAGATTTAACCACGGGAGTCGCCGAGCTTTCTTGACGGAGGATTTTTCGAATCAAGTTTGGATTTTCGTAAATAGGAGGTGGATTCGGATCTGGATTAGCTCTTGTATGTCTTTTTGAAGCCAGTATGTTTATCAGAAGATCAAAATATTTAAAATAATTTAGCCAATCGTTTTCTAGACTCAATCATCCAAAGGTCTAGAACGAACAAAAGTACTGGGGTGATTTGCAAATCAAGTTTCACAAGCTAACCGGATATCGACTGAAGCAACATTTACCTACTTCCACTTATGCATAGCAAGAGCGCTTCGAAAGTTGCCTGGCATGACTTCAGACTCCGTCTAAGACTTGTGAAACAAACTCATCAGAAAGAAAACCATTGAGATTTCTTCCCCAGTATGGTCGCCACTATGTTAGCACTCAAATCTACCTTAGGCTGAAATAAGGTAAGACTCAAGGCTACATCAAACCACGCTCAGCCTCATAGCTAGCCCTACGAGGACAGGAGAGGGCTCTCTCCGAATAAATCTCGGCAAAAGGTGATCAATGAGGTCGAGATGACTAAATTGATGACTAATTTTAGGCTAGGTATGAAGTACAAGGACTTTGAAATTGATTTTTTAAGGTTTTTTTGAATTCAAGGGAAAGGCAATTTTGGGTGCGAGGATGAGGCACAGCTTTTGCAGAGGTCTACTTGGGGCAAGATAGGCTATTTGTTTTGATGCCTTTAAAGTGATTGAATGGGTAGATCTGACTGGTGAGAGGTTAAGGAGAGCATAAAAATTTCAAGGGTTCTCCCTAAACAGATGAAAACATGGAAAATTAAACAAACTTAAAGGCAGAGCATAGCAAATTTATGGATTCTACCTTAACACTTCATTTGTTCAATTGCAGAAGATTAAAGAAGGAAAGTGGTACACATACAAAAATTACAAGTACTGAAAGGAACACACCATCAACACATAAAGCGACATGAATCCCAAATAGTGTTGCAAAACCCTGGTCTTTCCTTTGCCAAAAATGCAGATAAGATATGTACAATAGAGTGTCAAGCTATTCCCAAGAGTCCAACCCTGAAAATGACTAAGAAAATACATAATATAGGCAAGCCAACATATTCCCTTGCCTCTAGGGGTCAAGCTCATCATCCTAGGAGCCGTTTCAACCAATTCTAAGCAAAGCACTACAATCTAGGCAGTCAAAACAACTTGCCTCTATAAGCTAGGAAACCAATTCATTCATTAAATTTTTGTTATTTTATGAATGAATCATCTAGAATAGGAAAATAAGTGTCAAATCAACATAATGTTCCATTAATTACATCAAGAAGGGTGAAAAATCACATCACAAGTCAAAACTGGTCAAACTGGCTTCATTTGCTGAGCTGAGGATGAAAACCGTGCCAAAAAACCCTGTGCGCCGCGCGCCTGAGCCCTGTGCACTGCGCAGCTTTCCTCCTGTGTTTGGAGAACTTCCCAACATCCAAATTGAGTTCAGGTTGGCTTGTTGGAAATCACTGGGTGTTGACTTTCTAACCCAAGTGGAACTTTCCAATTTGGTGTTCATTTGACCCTCCAAAAGTGCATTCTCCCAGAAGTACTTCCTGCTGGTGCAGAAAGTGGCAAAAAGGTGATTTTCATGATGTTTGTGAGCCTTTTGGTCACCCAGAACTTGATGAAATGCTTTGGCAATAGCTAAGCATGTATAGTTCATCATGACAAATCCAAAACTACAAGCCATTTGTGATTTGGACCTCCCAATCTTACGGGTCGCGCGTTGCGAGCTATGTGTAGAGAAAAAAACTTGTTTTGCAAGCCAAAAAATTTCAAAATGACAAAATTTTCTCTGAATTTACTCAAATTCGGAGTGAAGACCCTCTATCATGTGTTGTTCCCCAATAATGAAGCCTCGGCCAAAATTTGGAGTGGATCAGGCTTTTTCCATCGCTTTAGCGCTTTGCTCAAACGCCTCTTTAGGATCTTCATTTTCGCTTTGCAAACATGCATGTGATCCCAATAGTGAGTTTTCATATGATGAAGCATGTCTTTGTCCCTATTTTCCTTCGCCAGCAACTTCTCCAAATGAGTGTTTACACAGATGAGCATTGATTCTCGATCAATAGGTGTCAAATCATCGAGTCTCCTTCGGGCCAATTCTCGATCTTCCCAGATCTTCCGCAGCTCATAAAGTGCAAGCTCATCTTCCAGTTGTTTGTTGCGCTGCTCCAAGTAGTTGATCACCCATTTAGCCATCTGCAATTTCTTTTGCAGCGACTCATTCTCAGCCCTTTTCTCTCGGATGATCTCCTTGAGCTCCAAGTTAGGAGAGCTAGCATCAACATCAATGATACCCATGTCCTGACCTCCTGAAGGACCCTCATCAAACATGGGTCTCTTGCCCCTATCCTGAATCTGTACCTGTGCTGAAGACGGAGGCGAGACCCCTTCCACATGATGTGGAGATAATACTCGTTGTGCTAATGATGTCAACGAGACCCCTTCCACACCGGGTGGAGATAGTACTCGTCGTGCAGATGCAAATAAGGCCCTGTGGCCTCTCTAATATGTCACATATATCAGAGCATCGACATGCTCGGTCTCAGGAATGTCAAACTGCTGTGAAGGCCCTCCCTCATCATGAACTATCTCTGGAGGAGGCTGTAGTGTGGAAAAGTAATCACGAGAGATGAAATCCTCCCAAGTAATACCCTGCTGTGCCAACTAATGCATCACTATGATTTTGATCAATGCATAATGATATGCTGGGCTCTTCCTTTGTACTAAAGGCACCATCCTGTCTATGTTACGACACATGAAAAATGGAATGTTCATCATACGTACCCTTTTGAAATGCATCAACAAACAGACATGGTACGCATAGAGACGCGAGAATCTGCCCTCACAGCTGAAATACCCAATGATGAGTTTCGTCAACGGTGCAAACTCATCTTTTAGGAATCTGAAAGGAAAGGCTGCGCTCAAGTGTCTGATATACCCGGGGTTGATATATGGCTCATAGTAAAATCTGTCTAGCATCTGGAATTTGCTCCATTCCTCCCCTACATTTGGTATCTCGGTGGCCTAAGCAATAGTTTCGGGTGACAAGGTGAAATTCACTCTCGAAAGGTTTACATGACCATCCTGTAAATGTAGAACAAATAAACGGACTAATTCCCGATGATGCTGAGTCTGTGAGATCATATCACAATATTGGAAACATGATTGGCGACGAAAACAATCCATTGCAAGTGGGCAAGCTTGCAATTGAGCCAAAGAAGTAGGCTCCTCCCTAACATGCTGACCACTTTTGCCACCTTTGTGATACCTTCGTGGCACATTTGGCACATTTACCTCCAGTGTAGAATCACTATCATACTCCTACTCATATACTGACTCGGTCTCTGACATGTTCTTTAGAAACAAGATAGCTAGAATATATATATGTTGATATACAACTGTGTACAAAATTGACTGTAGACTGTTTTTTTTTCTCAAAATGCTGTGACCAAGGGGACACAAATGTACAAGGGAATTGTTAGGAAAGGGAAAACATTAGGGAAATGGGGAACATGGAAATAAAACAAGGAATTTAGAGAAGGGAAGGGACATGGAAATCTTGAATTTTTAGGGTTTTGGGATGAGGTAGGGATCATGTTTTGTAATAGAAGTGAGGGAGTAGGATTTGAGGGAGGATAGTGTAGGGTTTATGAGGAAATTATTGGGGAAAATAATGGTGAATATATGGGATGGGAAACAAAAGGAAGTAGGAAATACTGATAACCTTGGTAACATTTAGTTTTTTAAAACCCTTCAACAATTTTTACATTCAAATTCTTACAGCAAATTAGTGAACAAAGGAGGGTTTTTTCCACTTGGTTTTCTAGGGGAAACATGTCATAATCCTTTACATAAACTGTTCAAAACAAAGAATAAGCCATGGATATAAACCTACCTGTGAATTTGTGCTTGAGAGGAGGCGTTTTAGTGTTTTTCCGGAGAAAGTTTGGGCATAAACTCCAGTGCGCCGCGTGCCTCTGATGCGTCGCGCATGTGCAGATTTTCACTGTGTTTTGTCGATTGATGTGCTGTGCGCCCCTGATGCACTGCGTGCCCAACCTGATGTGCCGCGCACCCTGGAAATGCTCCAATTTGCACAAAAACTCACAAAATTTCTTTGGAATGGTGCTCTTCACTCTTGGAATGTGGAATGGGTTGCAAATGATGTGAAATATCTTCATATGGACTCCTTTTTTATTTGTGCTAGATCCATAACCCATTTTCTTATGTTTTGTCATTGACACTTTTTCAAAATTAATAGACTCTGACCTTTTTGGTTTCTTCCTTAAAATTGGTTGAAATAATGATTTTCTTTGATAATGTTTTGCAGGGATAGCTGTGATATGCTCTGGCAAAGGAGACCAAGGCTGCGCTTGGTCATTTCAAGGATTGAAGTTTTTGAAAACTTTTACAAAAATGAGATGATGACTTATCTTCAAAACAGAGTTTTGAAGAGAAGTCATACTTTATCTGTACAATGATGAAAATTATTGAAGTGATTATCTATCAAAGACATCCCTTTGGCCTGCTAGTCTTCTAAGACTTTTCAAAACAAAATTGAGTCAACCCTAGACTGAAGACCTAAAATTTTGAAATAATGATCTTTGAAGCTTTATGACTAGATCTGAACCAACAATACCATGCATGAGGGGAATGAGTGACACAAACCATTCCGTCAGAGTTATGGCATGCCTAATGAAATGCAACTGATCAAAACTGATGGGACACCTAACCATGAAATGCAGAAAGAGCTTTGATCTCTGATGGACGGATAACTAGACCGACTCTAACAAGTTATGTAAATGAATACTTGATATGGTGGTGCTACTTCAAGAAGAAGAAGGGGCAGAGTATATAAGAGTACATCACAAAATTTAGAAAGATAACTATAATGTTAGATATCTCCATAAAGAACCAAAATGTAATCCTTAAGTATGTGTTGTGTCTACACATATGTTTGTGGAAGCAAGTGATGCTATTCAAGATTAGATCAGTGGGTAAGGTTTATGTATAGTCATAATACCTAGAGAACATAGCCCTGGAGAATGGGAAATCAAGTAGATCAAAGTTGAAAGAGAAACATGATGCTTATAAGGAGGGAATAAGAAGTGGAAAGGGGGAAAGATAAAAATACAACATCCAAATCACACTAGTGCAATGATCCTAACAACCACTACAAAATTGACATTTATACAAAGGAGAAGTGATGTAAGTTTTTGTTGGCCCAAAGGTGACACCGAGAGGAGGGGTGAGTCAGTTTGATATCAATTTCACCATTTAACAATTTTCCATAATCAAACAACCACATAGAAATCAATCATAAGCATCATATCATCAACTATAGTAATGAATCATCAAGCTACCATTATATCAATAAGACATCAAGAATCCATCATATTAGAAAGAGACACAAGATTTTATGTGGAAATGTGTACAAGAGAAAAACACAAATCGTCTTCTTCCTTATCTTCAATTAATTATATAGATTCACAGTCTATGACCTACTGGAGACAAATACCCCCAAGAAATGCAAGTTTCCACTTGCATTAGGTTACAAATTGATTGAGGCACAAAAATCAAAAGTATGCAACAAAATTGTCATTGTAGACTAAAATGTGATTGAGCCACCAACCTTGATTGTAATCGGGCTTCAATTTACTTTAGGCTCCAATCTCGATTATAAGTGGACTGTAGCTTACTCTAGGATCTAACCTGATTGAGGCTACAACCTTACTAGAGGCACCCACCTCCTTCAACGTCTTACAGGCCTCTATTGCATATCATTTTCAAATAGGATGCACTTTCATCCTTTATTAATTAATCATAAATAATTTCAAAATCCATAAGGTGTAATCTCTACCACTGCATAGTACACAATAATTTCCATAACATGTACCTATTGCCATTGTAATCACTATCATAACCTGCAACCAATGTCATTATAATAATCTACAACCATTATCACTGCAAACACTACTACTGTAAGCATTATCACAAACACTACTACAAGCTATCATATAATAATTTATCACTAATTGTTATGCTATTTCACATACTTTGCTTCATCTCATCCATCAATCTAGTCACTCATACCATGTTTTGGAAATTGATCTTTTCCTTATTACCAAAATTTCTACAACTCCTTCAAAACACATAAACAAGATTTGACCATAAACAAGTGTTAATAATATATTACATACCCCTGTTTATATCCATATCTAAGCGCTGATTTCCTAGCTTCCTACAACTTCAAATTTAGAATTAATATTGAGCTCAAAAACCAATAAAAAAACAAATAAAACCTTATATTAAATTAAGCGCTCTACAAAATGTCCCAATGTAGTCACACTTCTATAGAATGCTCATATTTTTTCATTGGTGCGACATAATGGCCACTATCGATATGCTAATCATTCTACAAAATATATTCAATATACTATAAAAAATGCATTTACTTGAATACCACCATAACTCGAACTAGGGTCATGGCCAATACAACATGGACAAGCAACCAAATGAGCTATGTGTGAGGCTTGTTTGCCCAAGCTTCCAACTTTATGAAAACTCTAATCTAAGACCAAATGAAGGGTATGACCTGCATGACAAACCTTGTTATATTGTGTCATGACATATGTCAATATATATTACACTACCAGTCATACAAAACAACAACAAGGAGTCCACCATTAGAATCACCATATTGTGGCCATAAAAAAGGTAAAAAATATGAGTTCAAGTCACGATAAAAGAAAAAAGTGTCAAATATCTTCACATTGTCACTTGAAGCAAAAAAAAAATTCAAACAAATCGTTCCATTGAAACTAAGTTTACCAATCCATTACATGATTTCTTATTCTTGAATGAGAAACTTGGGTGCATGTTTATAGTGGTTCGTGGTCCAGAGATTATGTCGGGTTCAACCAACAGGTCCATGTATTCAACATGTACATTAGGGTCGACATCCATTGAGCTTGGATGTTATCTAATGGAGGACTAAGATCTTCCCATGTGACATTCCTTCCTCCATACAACTTTCAAAACAACTAATGCTTGGTTTAACCATGTGGCCTCAACACAATGCTATTTAGCCATTACTTGTGTCATATAAACAAACTTTCTAGTTTATCCTTTTAATGTCAATGCCCTGGTCCCATGTGACCAAGCCCTACGAAAATATTCCTAGGAGTACCTTCCCATTCATATGATGTCATCATGCCATGTGGCAGCTAATGAGGGGTTTCATGTGTCACCTTTTTACATTATTTCTACCAATCAAAACTTGCCAATTCTCTATGCCACATTGTAATTTCTAGTGACTCCATGTCAGCATGTTAACATCAATGAATTACCTATCACTTATGTGTGTAGGCAACCTGTTATGCGGGATTTATGACTGCTGATAGAAACATCTACCCTAGGTTTGGTGGTCAACCTAGAACAACAGAATGACAAAGGACCCAATGTTTTCATCTAGGTAAGTAGATGAGGGGAAGAAACCTACTTGGAATTTATCATATGCTTCACTCCTTCTTTGGCTTGAATGCTCCAATCTTAGCTCCAGTTACCAAAATTAGAACTTGCACAACGAGACAACAGAAGCCGAGAAAATACGAGATCTATGTAGCATCATTTATCTACTTCATTCAATAGATCAACATGGTATTGAAATATATGAAATAAAAACATCACATATAGGAAAAAAAATAAATCTTTGTATTGATATAAATGGAGCGAGTTACAACTAGAAATAGCTGTCAATTTTGTAGAAGAACTCCTCCAAGTTGTTGAATTGTCCTTCCCTTGTCACAAAGTGTACCTCCAATCACCTTGAATGCAAGAACGGATAACCTTCATAACAACAACATAAGGGTATAATCACTCTACAAAAGCCAACCTCTTGCATATGGAAGCCCGTAAATTTATAGAGGAGTGAGGCAAGTTGGGAGTTCTTATCCTTTTACCAATATTGGGATTGAGATCCACTCTTGATGTGAGGATGAGATCTAAGGATAAGGGATGGAAACTCCAAGGTAGGACAGGATAGGATTCGAAAGTTTTATATCAGGTAAATGGTTATAAAAAATCTTAGAAGCTTCTAGAATTGGAGGCTTCGAGATTCTCTCTCCTTTTCCTAGATTTCTAGAACCAACACGGGTGCAAAGAGAGGAACCTATAGGTGATCAACGTAGCCCACAATGGAGCAACGTATAGGTGAACATTTTCCAGCAAGAGGTGAGCATGAATTTGTGTTAAAACTGGCTCAAATGATGCAATTTAGGGTAGAAATTGTGGCGAATGAAAGAGTCATGCATAGGCCTTTATGCAATCATGATGTAAAGGGGGAATAGAATACTTATTTTTCCCATTAGGAGGTTGATTGATAAAGTGCGAAAAAATATCTTATAATAGAGTACCTTCTAAAGCATAAAGTCAAATATGATTACTAATGACTAGAGTGCTTTACCTTGTGACATGTTGGGATCAAGAACAATTGACGAGCTTCATCTTTTGTTACAATACATTTACATCATGACATCCTTTTAATGAGGGAGGCATACCCATACTCAACACATAAGCTAACTTTACATCTATAATGATCAAAATACATGCCCACTAATGACTAATGGTGGACCCATGACTAGATGATTGTCAGTATGATTATAGCCATCATACATAGTGGTCTTTGTATAATCCTAAAATAACAACTCCTATGGATGAAACTAGATCCAAGGTCTTTTATCTCATTCACACAACCAACCAACGTATGAGTCTAACTGCGTGAATCAATGAGATGAAGTCAAACATGGCAAACATCATCTAATTACCGGCCAATGATGTAAGTCATTAATAGTTGCAAGAAAAACCACCGATGATGTTATTTCATCTCAAGGTACTTTAGTACAATCCTTATGGTGTGAATAAATGAGTTGAAGTTGAACACCACAAAAAATATTTCGGTCGAAGGCCAATGATGTAAACCTATTGTTGATAGCGAGTACACTTGTCATTGATGTATGCAAGAACCAAGGTACCAATGGGTGTTTCTAAGTCAACTTCCTGGATAATGTGTTGATGTTGATAGGAAGCGACTCATCGTAGGAGGGCCTTGATGTATCCCCCATCAACGACTCAAAACGGGTATGATGATTGAGACAAAATGATGTTGATATGGAACTTGATCAGGAAAGACAAACATGGAATGAGACTTAAGAGTCTTGTAATTGATATCAACTGAATGACTTCTCTTCAACACACCAATGACACTAAATGGTGTTGGTAGCATTCGCTGCAAACTGAAATGGAGGTTCTATGAAGGAATGATGAACTAAAATACAAGTACATTACCCAAGCTAATAGCCACAAAGATGGAGCAAAAGAGTGTCATGTTCAAGAGTGAATCATTGGGATTAAAAATTAGAGTACCCTGTTTTCAAAATTTCCCCAACCATACTGGTGAGTACCTCTTTATTTTTTACAGGCCTGAGGAGGATAACATATGCTTGATCTTTAAGTTCATCCTTTGGATGAATCTCTTCGAATATATTCAACGAACCTTGAGAGTGAGTGGTTTAGCCTTGTCATATTCGACAAGTCCATCGATGTTTGATGTTCTAATGAGTCTAGCAAAGGTAAAATTTGACTTATTTTTCATATTTAGAGAATTTGAAAAAGAGGCAAAAAATAAAACTCTAGATATCCCTTTTCCTAGGTAGTCCCTTATGTCTCAAAAGGTAGAAAATAATACCCAAGATAACCTCTTAGCCATGTTGGACTAAGGTACTCCTTTTTCATATATTAGTATCTCAGCCTAGAAAAGGGGAAAACTTATACTGAGTAGAATTATTTTCATTTACTTTAACGAGTTTGAAAAGACAAGTGCTCAAAAATATTTTCATGATTTCAGAGTCTGAAAAGAGCTGAAAGAGGACTCCAAGGGGTTCCTTTTTTGTAGTTTTAAAGAGCCCAGAAAAAGATATAAAAGTATATTCTTCAGTCAAGATCACCTCTGTAAAGCACAACAAAAGTTGTTAACATATTTTGACCTACTCAAAATAACACAAAAAGGATTAAACATACATGTTTCATTGTAAAAATGAAGCATCACTAGGTCAAAACATTAAATATGAATAAAATAATGAGAAATATGTCTATAAATACTCAAAAATGACTGTACATTTTTAGTATTTTACATTTATCTCTAATAGTGAGAGTTCTGAGTAGTTTTTCCCTTTATCTATTATGAAGTTCATTGCAGTGAATCCAATGGAGGATTTTGAGTACGTTCGCTTCCAAGTAGGAGCTAAAACTTTTCTCTTTTTTTCAGTGGTTCCATTTTTTTTGTTTCAAGCAAAAATTTTGAGTTTTTAAGGGCCCTGGGATTCCAAAATTTCTTCCTAGGACCAACCAGGTCTAGAGGGTCAAAATATGGGTTGCATCTAAGAAGTCATGAACTACAGGAAGAGGTGCAATGATCTGGTTTTCTCTTCTCAGGTGCTTTGGGCGCAAATATAAATCTTGTTTATCAGTTTTCCCTCAAACTTTGACAAGTTTTTTACATGAAAAGGATCCTAATAAATCAATTTTTGATGTTTTAAGGGTTCATTAGCATAGAATGGCTTTTATATGGAGAGAAAGAGAATACGAAGAAAAAGATTTAAATGTAGCAAATGATCCTACTACCATCTAGGCATGAAAGAAGTGTGGATTTCTAAATTTCTTCTGGCTTCCTCATATGAGGCAATAGATGGAGTTGTTGAAATACTTTTTTCATTCATGGAATGTTCAAGCACATGAATTCAGGTTTAGGGAACATCTACTCGAGATAATACTAGAGGATATCTACTTTCTGACAAGACTATCCATGAAGGGTACCTCCATATCTCTCCTAGGTGGGATAAGTGGTGAGGAGATAGTGGAATAATGTATCACCAACTATTATAGACCTTGATTCCAACTAATAATGGATGGAAATATCAGTATAAAAGATATGGCCCCGTCACCTTTGAGAAATATCCTATTCATTATTGCAAGTTTGGCAGGTAGCTCCACATTGCATGTGGCAAGCAGATCATATATGCAATATGGATTGGAGTGCCTGGAGCCAACACTCTTCAGCTGGAGCAAAGGATTTCTTGTCAAAATGATAGAACAAATCACTAAGTAAAAAGAGGGAAAACTAAAGAACTGTGGATATGATGCGATATTAGTTTCCTTTGCATTATAACGGGTTCCATTACTTCACCCTCAACATGTCATACTCGATCCTATCAATCTGCAGGTGCCACGGATGAGGAGGTGGATAGATAACATGTCCTGACATGTAGAGACATCGAAGATAAAATTATCACCAACCTTCTTCAGATGGCTATGGAGATATTTTATCATGATCAATGAATATCCTTATGTATGAATGGATTTTCATGATGATCCCGAGCTCGTGCTTCCTTAGGATGAGGAAGAGGGTGTTGCAAGTAAGAAATTTAGACCTTTAAAGTTTTAAAATTTTTACAAATTTTTTAAGTTTTCTTATGTTTCCAAGACTAAACTATTGATGTTTCATGCAGATATGGGACCAGTTCGACCTATTGGTGCTTCACATTTAGGTTGTGTAGAAGAATGAAAAGAAGAGGAGGTAATAGAACCAACATGAGTCGTTGCTATGGGATAAGATATTCTATTGGATCCATATGTATTAGAGGTCCTATCAGAGGTAGAGTGCCACACGAGAGGGTTGATCCACTTAAATGATGATACCATAGTCAACCAACATCCACTACAACTTCAATGATACACCATAGGAGTTCCTAGTCGTATCCGTCAAGTACTGCACAATATGGATCATGCAATGTCATTATTTCATAAGTGCCTTTGATTATGTCTACTTAAATATTTGCATGTAGTTTTTTATATGGACGATGTATGCCATATCTGTCTTGAGCACAAATATTTGTAAAACCAAACTTATATATATATATATATATATAATTTTTTTTTTTTAATTTTTTTTTCAGTGTTTTTGGGTTTCTCTTTCTATTTTCAATATTATGTGATGTGAATTGAAAATTAATTACATTCGTTGAAAATATCTATATAAAACATGATTCTCTATGGAATCTATCAATGTATTTAGATTTCTAAAAATGTTCTAACACTGTATGAAATCAAATTGTCTTTCTAGAAGGTGTACTCTTAAAACTATGTGTAAGATGGTGGGACTTATAACTGAATAAATACTTGAAAGTTGTAGTACTACAAGTTTTGATTCATGTCTAACATCTAATCAGAAGATACCATGTGCAATAGCATAATACAGTAGCTTGACTATAGCACTATACTCAGCGATGTTGTAGGTGGAGCGACCAATACAAATCCCTCAGAGACTCACTAACTCACCATTTGGAGCAAGGACTTCCTATCCCTTGGAAGATAGGTTTTGAGTACTATGACTAGCCCATCAACATAATTGATAAGTGTTTCAAGAGATACTGACATTTTAAAACCAGACATAAAAGGGAATCAAGAGAAACTGTGTAAAACTCTGAAAATACACACTATAAACACCTATATATAGTATGTACATAGTGAAAACTACACTTGAGATAAAGTAGTATTTTTTGAGGTACAACACATTTCTAGATCTCACTAAGGGAACTCCATCAAGGTATAATAACTCATAGGCTCCTTTTGCAAGGAATCACTTGACAATATATGGACCTAACCACATGGGTTTAAACTTCCATGAACCTAACTTATCATACTCTTGCTCATATAACAAGACAAGGTCACCTTTCGAGAAGAAACAAGGCTTGGCACTCTTGTCATACTACACATTGATACATCTTTTATGATTTCGTTAGCTATAACAACATCACGCCGAGTTTCATCTAAGTGAGTCAAATGTAAAAGATGCTCCTCCTCTATGAAAGTGGCAGCAAGAAGTTCCATAGCTAGTTTCAATGATAAAATGTTGCATTTAATTTTGAGGATAGCTTCCAGACCATACACCAACTGAAAGGTTGTGAATCCAGTAGCTGTCATAACTAAGATTTGATATGCCCACAAAGCAACGTAAATGAATAAATTCCAGTTCGATTTGTGGACCTCTACCATGCATTAAAGCATCATCTTAAGATCTTTTTTGATGGTCTCATCCAGTCCATTAACTTGAGGATAGTAGGGAGTGCAACTTTCATGGGAATGTCCCAGCTTAGTAGTTATCTCCGTCATAATATGATTCCTGAAATGTTTTCCGTGATCCATAACTATTGCTTGTGGAACACCAAACCGTGCAATGACGTGGTTGAAAAACAAGAATGAAACCATTTTGTTGGTGTTGTTAAATGTAGGCATCGCCTTGGCCCACTTAGTAAAGTAGTTAACAATAAAAATAATATAACCATGCCCCCTAGTTGAGTGAGGATGACATGTCATGAAGTCGATACTCCGTTTCACAAAGGGAATAATAATGATAATGGGATCCAATGGAGTGGGTAGAGCATAGATCTTATGATCATATATCTAGCACACATGACACTTTTGAATAATGAGGATGTAGTTGCAAAAGATGGTAGGCCATACGTAACCAACGTGTTAAATTTTCTGGGTGGTAGCATAACTAGATGAATGTTTGTCACATGCCCCTAAGTGGCATTCATTTTAGACTTTATCAACCCCCTCAAGTGTGAGCCAGTTTTGTAATATTGTATCAATACCATGATAGCGAAGAGTGTTGCCAATAATGACGTAATTTCTGGCTTGGTAACAAATATGTAACTGGTCCGAGCGAGAGGTATTAGATCGAAAAGTTTGGGTCTAGAGATAAATCAGGAAATCTCTATACCACAGGTCAAATGATGAGATGAGAAACAATGACTCCTCGAGACTAGAATCTTCATATGTAGATTTCGAATCAGGGGAAGGGAGATCGCACATCAGTTCGAAAAAAACTAGGCATTTCTTTAACTTGGATATGATGAACTCCAGGTAAAAAAAATTTAATATGACAATCCATTTGGAGTACTTACTCACCAGTAATTGACTTGAAGAAATGTATGTCATAAGGTTGCAATCTGAAATGACCATAGTTTTCCGAAGCAAGATGCAATGGAAAAAAAATTGGACAACCTGAATGACAACCAAAACAAATTTTTCTACGTGGGAATATCGAATTTTAGTATTGTTAAGATTCTCACTGAGATAGTAAATGAAATTTTGAGTCCCTAAATCATCTTCTTGGACCAATAACATATCTATAGTAGAAATGGTAGCAACAATATACAGGAAGTAATCGTGGTGATAGTCAGGGGGATATAGAAGGGATGCCTATACCACTACATCTTTCAGAGCATGAAACAATTTATGAGTTATGTCATCCTAATGAAAGGGAACCCCTTTTTTCAACAAGTGAGTGAATCCTTTAGTCAATTCAGCATAATCAGGGATGAATCTTCATAGGAAGTTAGATTTCCCTTGAAGTCATTGAAGATAGATTAGTGACGAAGGTGTACGAAAATCGACAATTGCCTATATTTTCAATGGATCGATATGAATTCCTTGTTTAAATATAAAAAAACCTAAGATCTGACCAAAACTAGTACAAAACACACATTTCTGTGGGTTAAGCCGAATATTGTAATGTCTACAATGAAGAAAGATAGCCCAAAGATGCATCAGGTGATCAATCTGATGTTTTGATTGAATAGGGAGGTCATTAAAATATGGTTGAATGATGTCTATGATATCATGAAAAGTGTAATCCATGACATGTTGAAATGTGTCCCAAACATTCTTTAAAGTGAATGAGAGTTTCCTACAGGAAAAAATGACCTATGGACAAATAAAAGTAGTTTTAGGTTGATTTGCCTAGAGGATATTCATTTGATTATAGCCCAAAAATCCATCCATTAACGAATAAATTTCCCAGCCAACACTGTCATTAAATATCTAATCAATAAATGGGTGTGATAATTATCCTTCGGACATGCACGATTCACATCCTAATAATCGAAGCATAGTCGAATGGTGCCCTATTTTTTGTTGACAAGAACTATATTTGACACATGATCATTTAAAGGAACGGGGTATATGAAGCCAACTGGAAGAAGCTTTTCAACTTCAACTTTTATACCAATAACCTTCTTGGGATGGACTAGACGGAGGCACTACTAGACTGGTTTGGCATCAAGATACGTCTTGATTTCATGTACAACTATATTTGGGTCGATACATGGCATCTCCTCGTAGGTCTAGGCAAAGACATCTCAGAACTCATGAAAAAGGGCTTGATAAGTCTCTATCTTGGATGGAGGACAAGATGCTCCAATTTGTAGATTTTTAATAACCCCTGGTTTGATGGGAATTTCAATAGGTATCATCTCTTCAATATTCAAAAGGTTATTTTCTTAATTGAAGTCATGAATATACACAAATTCATAAACAAATTGACATAATTGGGGGAGTATACATCACTCAGACTATTCTCAATGGAATCAGGTAAGGAGAAATGATGGTGATGTTCATCTCATGGTGAATCATCCCAGATCATGACTTCCATGATTATTTCATTGGTAGGGAATCATGTGAGAAAAGATCAGAAGAAATAGCATAGTCCAACAATCTGTCTACCCAATTAAGTGAATCAAAAGAGGAAACTACGCAAGTTGATTAAATGTCTTTGTAATCTAGCTCAATGGGTCTTAGCAGAATTTAGTTGCCAAAAATTTGGATGCAATTGTAATCTGGTACAATCCCAGAATCGGCCATGATAGTAGACGAAAATATCATGTTGATGTAGGTGACCAAAGATGAGTAGTCATGAAGGAAGGGAGGAGGGAGTGAAAATGTTCCCATAAGCGAAGAATCCTTCAACAATCCAACTTTGACGTGTTGATATAACTTTAGGTTCCCCCCATAAGAGGGACACTTCCAATAACATGCGAATTAAAGGTGAAAAGGTGAGTTAGTCTATCGCTACAATATCTCCTTTATGAGAAAAGGTGATCATACATAACTAATTTGAAACGATAGCATCCATGGCATAAACCCATGTATGCCTTAAGGGAAGACTGTAATCAAGAGGTCCATCAATAACTTTTACTTCTATGGACACAATTTTTCCCCTTAATTCAACTTGTAGGGAGTTCAAAATACCACAAGGTTTATATCTTCTCCTATCAAAGGCTTTCAAAGTAGTAGGTTACTGACTGATTTGAGGAGAACCAATCACCTTCTAGCAAGACATGGACACAATGTAAGTTAAGGCTCCCTCATCCATGATAGAATGATGACTATTTTTACCACCAATGATGACATGGATTAAAGAATCTAAGTGAGCTAGAAGCTAAGGGGTGTAGTTTTCATGATATAAAACAAAAAGGTTGGAATTCGATGGATCCACACATTCGATAGATGAAAGCAAAGCCCTCTATTCAATAGGGCAATTTCGCAACACCTCCAGAGTTGACATAGTTAATTGATACTAATCCAAGTCTTCAACTACATTACAATTTTGATAATCTCTCGTATGCGCGATAAAAGTTGACTTATGAATAACACCCTTTAGAGGCGTAATAGTCAATTCAGTAGGAATTGACGGTGGAGTGGGATTTAGTGAGGATGGTGTTGAACTAGTAGGTTGATCAGTAGCCTAACCATTCAGTAGATTCACATTACCATAATCCTTGTTCTGAGTAGCTACTAAAACATCATATCTCAGCTTTGAAGAGGAAAGCAAAAAAACCATGTTAGAGGAAGATCGATCATGAGCGACCATATGAGTCTCTTAATTAGAAAATGGGTCGGTCAACACAGTAGGAGAAGTGTAAGACTTAAGAAATTAATTCACTTCATCATAATGAGGACAATCATATGTAAAGTTCTCCTCGTCGCAAATCAAGCAATGATATAGAGGCTTTCGTTTGCCATCACAAGAGTGATTTGTTTGTTTATCTTGTGGAGAGGGATATTTACTTTTCTTACCTTTTCCTTTCTTGTTTCTTCCAATTTTTTGTTAATATTTTTCTTTATCAAATGAAACGACATTTACCTCGGAAGCAGAAGATGCAGGAGGGTGAGATTGAGGGTTTTGAGCAGATGCAGGTGGAGAAATACCAGATGGTTTACTCTTCATCTCCATGCCGATAGAATCAACTGTTCAATCAGCAACATGATATTCTTTACTAGGGATAGGAGGAGGAACAATATACAAAGGTCTCAAAGTATTTGGTATCTTATCGTAGAGCCTGCCGAATTAGGTATAAACCAAATAAAAATATTACGCACGAGAAATTACTTACTCTTCAGTAATGAATCGAACTTTGGGCACATCTTTTGTTATGGGTTACAACAGAGATTTGGTGAACCATTATGTGAGAAATTGATTGGGAACATTGCATGAATATACAGGGTAAGTTCCTCAGATAGAACACCAAAGGACACTACTCACAAATAGATCACAGATCAATACACTAGTATTCTTGATGTGGTTAAAACCCTTAAAGAGGGAAATAATCCACGACCTAAGCCAACGCGGCCACTTCAGGTAAATTTATTAATAAAAGAAAGAAAATTTACATAAGCTTCTCTCATGAATGGTCACCTTACAAATGACCCTCCATGCTCTTTAAATAGAGATCATGGACCAATCGAGTGCTAAGCCACGGATCAAGTGTCAGTAATACCGAGGAGAGAATGAACTGTCTTATCACTTAATATCTAGAACATATCAAGACCATCGGATTGTAAGTTAGAAAAATTACATACTAAAGAAACACACTTTACCTAACTCTACACTAGACCAAGTTATACTTAACTATTTCCTATGTGTTGGAATATCCCAATATCCCGCCTTAAGAATAACTTGGCATAGGATTGAAGGATGTACAAATATGACACAATAGGAGAAGGAAGGAGGCATTAGGGCCTATCCCCCTTTACTGAAAACTTCCTAAACTCCAACCATAAGTCAAAGTTTAGTATACTTCGCATCTGTGAGAGCCTTTGTAAAGATGTTTGCAACTTCATCATCGGTTGAAAAATATTGCATTTCAAGAACATGGTCATGAATGAGATTTTTGATGAAGTGCATGTGTAGTTCAATGTGTTTACTGTGATAATGTTCGAATGGATCTTTACATAGTTGAACGACTTTTTGATTATCACACCAAAGTGTAGTTAGATGCTGCTGCTGAAAGCCAAACTTTGATAGGATCTGATGAAGCCATAGGGATTCCTTACTGTCTTCTACGACGCCAAGATACTTTGCTTCTACTCAAGAAAGAGAAATGGAATTTTGCTTCTTACAAGCCCATGTATTATGTCTAGAACCAAGAGTGAACACATAACCTACAGTAGACTTCCAATCATCAGGCTCACCAGCCTAATCGGAATCAATGAAACAAACCAATAGAGGAGATTCTTCTGCACTATAATGAATCCCAAACTAAGTTATACCTTGAACATAACAAAGTATTATTTTAGCTGCTTTCCAATGACATTCATGTGGGTTTTCATAAACCGAGCAATAACGCCAACAACAAAGGAAATGTTAGGAAAAGTCTGGGTCAGATACAAAATTTTTCCTACAAGCTGACGGTATAAGGTAGCATCAACTTTAGGGGAAGTAAAAGTGACTGAAAGTTTGGCTCTAGATTGAAAGGGAGAAGGGGCTAGCTTACAGTCTTCCATGTGAAAATGGCATAGATGATCACGGGCATACTTGGACTGGGAAAGGGAAATACCTTCCTTGGTTTGCAACACTTGAAGACCAATAAAATAATGCAAGTGTCCTAAGGCTGTCATTTCAAACTTCTTTTTAAGGTTGGACTTCACATGTTTTATAAGGTTGGGACTACTACCAGTAAGGATAAGATCATCAGCATAAAGAACAAGAATGATAAGATTGTTATGAAGCTATCTCACAAAAAGATAGAAAAGATAGTTGAACGCCTTAGAAATAAGCCTCTTCGAGGGGGAACCTCCTTTACATTACACAAATGAACAATTCTTGGATGATTCAAATGAAAAAACCTCCTTTCTATATATAGGAGTCTAAGGGTCATAATTATAACCAAGCCGACCTAACAATAATAATATAAAGGCACAAAAATAATAATAGAGGGATTCTATGGGGCACAATAATAACAATATGGGGACAATAGGGGCACAACAATAACAACGAGGGATACAATGACAATAGTAATGGGGGAATCACTAGTAGTATAGGGACCAAACATGCCCATCTCCTTAAAAAAAGTGTTGTCATCAACGCTTGAGTAGTTATGGATGCTTCTATATAAAATTCTCATCCTCCCACGTGGAACCTTCAACAGGTAAGTTCTTCCACTTGATGAGATACTCAGAAATTGATCGATTTTGTCACTGTTGAGTTCTTCTTTCTTTGACTACTTTAGGTTCCAATATGATTTTTCCTTCCTGATCAAGTTCTAGAAATATTGTTTGAGCTGGAGGCTTGTCACCTATAGCCTTCTTTAAGCATGAAACATGGAAAACTGGGTGCACTCGGGAAGCTGCCAGAAGCTCCAACTTGTGTGCCATAGTACCTATCTTTTGCAACACCTTGTATGGACCATAATACTTTGGTGATTATTTATTATCCTTCTTAACTTGCTTTAGAGACATTTGTTTATATGGTTGTAGCCGTAGGAATACCCAATCACGTACATCAAAACTTCTTTCACTGTGATGTTGATCTGCCTGCTGTTTCATTCTATTCTGTGCCAAGGTGAGGTTATCCTTTAAGAGTTGGAGAACTTGTTGCTGATGCTCAATGTGATCTTCCACTGCTTGAACCTTGGAATTTTCTCTTAAATATGATCTGATGGATGGTGGATGATATCCATAAAGTGCCATAAATGGGGTAATTTTTGTTGGAGTATGGAAGGAAGTGTTATAACACCATTCAGGCAGAGGCAACCATTTGACCCATTGTGCCTGTTTATCAGATACAAAGCAACAAAGATGTCCTTCCAAACACTTCTTTACTATCTCAGTTTTCCCATTAGAATGAGGATGATAAGATGAGCTATGAGCTAACTGAGTACCAAGACAAGAAAATAAGTTTGTCCAAAAATTTCCAGTGAAAATGGGATCTTTATCACTTACAATAATCTTTGGGTTTCCATGTCGCTTTTGAATTGTTTCCATAAATGCAGTAGAAACTGTACTCACTTTAAATGGATGATATAATGCACAAAAGTGTGCATACTTGGTAAGTATGTCAACTACCACCATGGTAACACTCTTTCCTATGGACTTGGGTAAACATGTGATAAAATCCATTGAAACATACACACAACATTGGTTTGGAATGGATAAAGGTTGTAATAGTCCCGGGGTCTTAATTGTTTCAACTTTATTTTGTTGGCAAAGCAAACATTCCACCACAAACTTTTGAATATCCGATTTAAGGCCATCCCAAAAGAAATCCTTCTTAAGCTTGTGGTAGGTCTTTAGAAATCCTGAGCACCCTTGTAAGGGAGAGGGGTACAATTCCATAAGAATCTTTTGTTTGAGTTTGGAATTCTTACATAGGTATAACCGATCCTTGTACCATAACGAATCATTTTTCCAGCTAAATGTATCAGATGTACTGCGATCTTGTTGTATCTTTTGAATGAGTTCCCACACTTACTTGTCATTCTTCCATTCATCCCTTGCTTCGTTTATCCAATTTGGTTGGATAATAGAAATGGCACAAAGAAATGCTTCCACATTGTCATCCTTTCTTGAGAGTGCATCTGCCACACCATTTTGCTTCCCTTTTTTGTAGATGATTTCAAAGTCATCACCCAACATCTTTGTGACCCATTTTTGCTGCTCCTATGAAGATAATCTTTGTTCTAGAAAGTATTTAAGACTATCATGATCTATTTTTACCTTGAAGTGTCTTCCCATTAGGTAGGGTCACCATTTCTTAAGTGCATGTAGTATTTTCAACATTTCCTTCTCGTGTAAATACTTTTCTTTGATTGGATGGATTTCGAAAGCAATGGGTCTTTCTTCCTACATTAAAATAACACCAATTCCATTTCCTGAGGCATCACATTCCACAATAAAGGTTTTTGTGAAGTCCAGTGTAGCTAACACTAGTGCTTGGCACATTGCCTCTTTAAGATGTTCAAAAGCCTTCGTTGTTCTTGGAGTCCATGAAAATGTATCTTTCTTCAATAATGTTGTTAGAGGTGTTTCTATTCTCCCATAATTCTTAACAATCTTGCGATAATACCCTATTGACCCAAGAAATCCTTGTAGATTCTTTATGGATGTGGGGATTTTCCATTCCTTAATGGTTTTAATTTTGCTAGGGTCTAACTTAACACCTTCATGAGATACAATATGACCGAGATATTCCACTTCTTATACTCCAAAGAAACATTTGGAGATTTTTGCATATAATTGCTTCTCCTCCAATTGTTTGAGCACCATGTCAACATGTTGGACATGATCCTTCAAAGACTTCTTGTAGATTAGTATATCATCAAAAAATACTAACACAAATTTTCTAAGGAAGGGTTTGAAAATGGAATTCATCAAACCTTGAAATGTAGAAGGTGTATTAGTAAGGCCAAAAGGCATGACCAAAAACTCATAATGATCCTCATGATTTCTAAATGTTGTTTTTGGAATGTCTTATATCTTCATTCTGATTTGATGATATCCTAAATGAAGATCCAACTTGGTGAATTAAATCGATCAATGCAATTCATCCAATAATTCATCAATGATAAGAATGGGAAATTTATCTTTAATACTGAGCTTGTTGAGCTCCCTATAATTTGGACACATGCACCATGATCCATACTTCTTGTGAACCAATACTATTGGAGCAGAGAAAGAACTTGGACTAGGCTAAATTATACCAGCCTCTAGCATTTCTGCAACCATACATTCAATTCACTCTTTTGGACATGGGGATATATGTAAGGCCTAATGTTTGGAGGAGCACTTCCTAGAATCAAATTAATAGCATGATCATGATCACAAATAGGTGGGAGGCCTTTGGGAGTCTCAAATACCTTGGAATGATTGTCCAAGACATTTTGGAGATCTAGAGAAAT
>APFE031336445.1:28283-56167 GCA_000404065.3 Pinus taeda | reverse complement strand
TTTGCTTCTATGTCTTTCTTTAAACCATCCATCTTATTTTCTATTAATTTTTGTCCAAGTGAAATTTGTTGCACTTGTTCTCGTAATTTTGATATATCATGCTGCATTTCTTCCTCTTCTTCATGAGTCATGCTAGAGCTTTCATGTTGCTTACTAGGTGTTTCCATTTTCTTTGTCTGGGGCATCAATTACTGATAATAAGCCTTCACTATTCCCTTTGAATTCCTTCAAACTAATTTTTAAAACCAAGCTTATGCAAAAATTAAAAAAAAACTAAACACATTTTTTCACTTTGTAGGAACTCAATATTGAATCTGATGTAACTATGTAATTTTGGATCTCCTAGGTCTGCAATTGCTTCCTGTGGTAACCATCTGTAGTATCCATGTTTTAGGATCCTTTCCATCAAACTTCATCATATCGATCTTTGGAACATGGTGGTTCTTCGATCCAATGTTAGAGTCTATGGAATCGTGACTAACATTTATTTTGTTCTCATCACGAGTTCCCTTTCCTACCCTTTCGCCATTAGTAAGCATTTCTTGTAGAAACTTTGTCCAATGTGTCTTCAAATGTGTTTGCAAATCTTCCATGCCTTTCTTTAAATCATCCAGCTTAGCTTCCATGACATCCATCTTAGCTTCCACGTAGTCCATCTTAGCTTCCACGCCGTCCATCTTAGCTTCCATGCCATTCATCTTAGCTTCTATGCCTTTCTTTAAACCATCCAACATAGCTTATATGCCTTTCTTTAAACCATCCATCTTAGCTTCTACATCTTTCTTTAAACTATCCATATTATTTTCTGTTACTTTTCGTGCGACTGAAATGTGTTGCACCTGGTCTCGTAATTTTGATATATCATGTTCCATTTATTCCTCTTCTTCATGAGTCATGCTAGAGCTTTTAGGTTGCTTACTAGGTGTTTCCATTTTCTTTCTCTGGGGCATCAATTACCAATAAAAATTCTTCACTATGCCCTTTGAATTCCTTCAGAATAATTTTTCAAACCAGGCTGATGCAAAAATTAAAAAAAAAACTACACACTTTTTTTCACTTTGTAGGAGCTCGATATTGAATCTGATGTATCTATGTAATTTTGGATCTCCTAGGTCTACAACTACTTCTTATGGTAACCCTCTCAGTAATCTTTCTAATCCCACAATTCTAATCAAGATTGGATTCTCTAATGAAGAGTTATGCCAAATATCCCACAATGACGTGAGTATAGATTGGTTTAGTAGAGAAAAGTTGTACAACGGCCCGCGGGTCACTGTTTCAACCTTAGGTTCTAAAAATAATACCCAAAAAAACTAGAGTCTGTCGTCTTTTTGTAACTTCTTATTAAAATTCAATCTGATTCTTAGAGCGAAAGCTGTGATGATTTTCCCAAGGTGACCTGTTTGGAATGTAATTCGGGGGTCTGCAAAAATCCTAACTTCCTTCAATTATATCTCC
Organism: Pinus taeda; assembly: GCA_000404065.3. NCBI lineage: Eukaryota > Viridiplantae > Streptophyta > Pinopsida > Pinales > Pinaceae > Pinus > Pinus taeda. The sequence continues at coordinate 54,709 of APFE031336445.1, read as the reverse complement.
AAAAATAAAGAGATGCAGGATCTTAATTTCGAACTGGAGGTTCAACTTAATTTCATCTCAAATGGTTCTTTTTTTTTAGCTTCTGAAATGTCATAGAAAAATAGTTATAGCGAAAATTCCATGATGACCTGTCTGGAGCAGCGAAACCCTAAAATCCAAATCTTTGATACCAAATGTTATGAAAACAGCTCACAAAAAGATAGAAAAGATAGATGAATACCTTAGAAATAAGCCTCTTCGAGGGAGAAAGCTCCTTTACATTATAAAAATGAACAATTCTTGGATGATTCAAATGAAAAAACCTCCTTTCTATATATAGGAGTCTAAGGGGTCACAATATAACCAAGCCGTCCTAACAATAATAATATAAAGGCACAAAAATAACAATATGGGAACAATATGGGCACAACAATAACAATAAGGGATACAATGGAAATAGTAATGGGGGAATCACTAGTATTATAGTGACCTAATAGAGATACTTACCCACTTTCTTGGTGTAGACAATATTTTAGAATGACACCTAAAAAATCCAGTATCTAAAAGAAAGATATCCATTTTGCAATACCAAGCCCGAGGGTCGTGCTTGAGACCATAAAGGGGTTTCTTAAGCTGGCATACAAGGCTAGAGTCTATTTTTATAAACCCAGGAGGTTCTTCAATATACATTTCTTCATGTAAGTCCCCATGTAGGAAGGCAGTTTTAACATTCATCTGATGGACCTCCCATTTGAAAGAGGTAGCAAGGGAAAGAACAAGATGGACAGAGTTCACTTTGGCAATAGGGGAGAAGGTTTCAGTATATCAATGCCTTCAACCTATGAAAAACCCTTAGCAACAAGCCGAGCTTTATGTTTATCAACTTTTCTGTTTGGTTCAAACTTGGTTCTATAAACTCATTTGCATCTAACAAGTCTTTGTCCCTTTGTAAGAGGAACTAGATCCCATGTATCATTTGCAAATAATGAACGATACTCTTCATTCATAGCTGCATCCCAATATGGATGGCCTGAAGCTTCTACAAAGGTATCAGGATCACAATTCACTGAAGCTTGAGCTGATAAATAAGAGGCTCTATTGAATTGAGAACGTGTACATCGTTGATCTGTAACATCACCTGCAAGAGCACCTGCTATATCCTGAGTAGCACAAACCCAACTTGGAAGCTGAGGAGCTGAAGGAGGATCCTAAGAAGGTGGGGGAGGATTGTCATCCTTGCTATCATCATCTAAAGAAGAAATATTTATAGAAGTAGAAGGGATAGAGAAAGGTGGCACATCCGTCGAGCTAGGCTCGTAGGCTGATATATTTTCAGAAAACTTTACATCGCTTATAATCATAACATTTTTGGACTTAGGTGAAAAAAGTATATATCCTTTAACATCTTCAAAATATCCAACAAAAATACATTTTTAACTCTTAGGTTCTAAAGCTTTATGTTTCTCATCAGGAATATGGGCCCATGCTTCACCTCCAAAAACAAAAAAGTGACTTACATCCAGTTTAATTGAGCTCCATGCTTCTTCTGGAGTGATATTCCTTAAAACCTTAGTAGGAGTGTAGTTTACTATGTAATTTGCATAGTTAATTGCTTTTGCACAAAAATTAAGACTAAGTCCTTTAGATTGAAGCATACAATTAGCCATTTCCTTTGAGGTGTTATTCTTCCTTTCAGCTACGACATTTTGTTGTGGAGTATATGGAACAATATGCTCAGTGAAAAAGTTGATGAATTTGTTGTTAACATATTCTACACCATTATCAGATCTTAGATTAAGAATTTGATGTCCAGATTGTTTCTCAACACAGGCCTTAAAGGCCAAGAACATGTTAAATACTTCACTCTTTAGTTTTATGAAGTATACCCAAGTGCGTCTGGAGAAATCATCAATGAAAGTTAAGAAATAATTGTAGCCAGAGAATGAGACAACTGGAAGTGGAACACGCAAATCACTATGCACAAGCTGTAGACAGGCTAAGGCGTGCCAAGGGGCACGTTTTTCAAAACTATCCTGATGATTTTTTCCAAGTACACATCTAGAAAAAACACCATCTCTACAAGATACCATAGGAAGACGTGTAACCATATTTTCTTTACATAGATTTTGAAGGGACCGATAGTTTAAGTTACCAAATCACTTATGCCAAAGCTTGCTCACTTCATTATTATGAGCAACAAACACTGAGGGAAGAGTTGATGACCCAAAGTTGTTAAACATATATAAACTTGTATAATCATCAATGATTCCAGTAGCTAAAATTGGTCTAGGATCTCTTAGGTCCTTAATTACAACATCATGAGGTGAAAATTCAACGATTTTACCTTCACCTGAATGAGTTATCTGATATACAGATAGAAGCTTGCAGGATAAGGTTGGAACACATAATACATCATTAAATTTACCATTATCTAGATGAATAATTCTAGTCCCTACAACATTAAGAGATGTATCATCACCAACATCTATATTTTTGGTGTTACAATAATTTAAAGAAGAAAACATTGCTTTGTTTTCGGCCATGTGATAAGAAGCTCCAGAATCAATGAGCCACTCATGAGAATGAGAAGAAGAATATACATTTAGTGCATAACTAAATCGAGATGCTTGACAACCACATGTAGAAAGTGCTATTCCTGAAGATGAAGTTGAAGTTGAAGAATGCTCCAATTGGATGTTATGCTTCTTCATTTATGCTTCCAAGGCTTGCATCTTCTTAAAGAATTTCGATTATAAATGGCCATCTCGATTACAAAAGTTGCAATCTCTATTTGTCTTCTTACCTTTGTTTTTATTTCCCTTATCATTTCGTTGAATTGTTTATTCATTTTGAGATTGAAATTTGTTAGGACACTTGTTTGGTTTAGCACCATTCTTTTTAGGATATTGCTTCCTAGGATTCCTAGAATTTGGTTGTTGTTGGGTAGCTAAGGCTTTCTTAGAAGAGTTTCCAAGATTAAGAAGACCAACATGTAAGAGTTTTTCTTGTTCTCTTATTAACGAATCACATAAGGCATCAAAAGAGAGGGAGTTGTATTCTTGTCCTTGAGAAATGAAGGCTTCTCTACTAGAATGAAAGGTGGAAACAAACACAAAGTAGGCTAGTGCCAATTTAGTAAGAATCGAATAGATCAGGCTACTGTCTTCTTTCTTAACCTTAACACCTTCCAAGAGAAGTCTAAGGGTCTTGAACTTGGACAACGAATATTCAATGGAAGAAAAATTATTGGGCTCCAATGTAAGCAACTAATTTTTGAGTTGATGGGCTCTAATTGCATTTTAATTCCAAAAACATTAGTGAGTTGTTTCATTACCTCATTAGGGGTATCAAGTTCTGCGATATCGATTCTAAGGTCTATAGAAATAGACATCCCTATTAACCCATGCGCTTGATCTTGCCTATTTTCCCATTTGGCTGCCTTATCTTCATCTTTAGGTTTAGTTTCTTGGCCTAAGGCTATTCTATAAAGACCTTTACTTCTAAGTAAATCCACAATGTAGGACCACCATTGGAAGTAGTTGGTGTTGTCAAGAATAAATTTTGCATGGAATTTCCATTTTAATAGGAAATGAAGCTGCAGATGCTGAAACTAAGTATTCAAATGGAAACATCTCAAAAAATTAGGCCAATTAAAAAAAACGGCTCTGAAAACAGCTTCTGGATGAAGTTATGGCTTTGTTAAGAAAAGTTTTTGAAGATGTCGGCGAAGTACGTGAATGTGCAGAAGTGAATGGTAATGATATATTTAAAAAAATCCCCCCCACCTCCCCTTCCAAACTTAATCTAATTAGCTCACTTAAAAAAATATTTTATGTGACCCTCTTTTATAAATAAGTGAAAGTCACTTTTAGAATGGTACTTTATTAGCGACTCATGAAATTGTAACTTAAACAAAAGATAAAGAGGCTTTAGAATTACAAGTGACTCACTTTTTATAATGTGTGAGAACACTTTTATATAAAATAACTTTAAAACATAAGTTACATGTGCTTTTTGAAAAAGTAACTGAACAAAAAGAAAGACTTGAACACAAGACCTCTATTCTCATAAAGTAACTTTGGATCAAGTGAGCTATTTTAAAAGGTTATTAATGTTTGGAAAATACAAAGGGGGGTTATTTTTTAATCTTTTTTAGTCACTGAAGCTTTGGGGTGCATGCTTACTTGAGAAAGCTCTTTTTCACTACAAAACAAAAAACCACACAACCCAAAATGAACATGCAAAAGAAACCAAACCTTATGGGTTGAAGTTAGATTTCACTGGAAACTAAATATTTTCCTTAATGTTTCTAATTTCATAGATCACACTAAGGCGTGGCAGAAAAGAGCATACACATGAGAAAAATCCTTCCTTTCAGTTTCTGATTTGCCTAGATTGCACAAAGTTGCGGGGAAAAGAGCATATGCAGAAATGAAAGGTATAGATTCGGTAATAAAAAACAGAGAGCTAAATAAACTAAAATAAATAAAGAGATGAATAGCTAAAACTGCAAGTAACGATTGTATTCCTCCAGATCTAAAAAATGATGTAGCTAGGGATACCAGAAACCTTTTCACTTGAAACGAAATGGGTTCCTTAGTGGAACATATGATCCTAATACAACGGAGCATTCCTCTAGGCCTGAAAGTAGTCAAAAACAGTAGATCTAGGAAATGACCGTCAGATGCAGTTGTACGGGCTTCAGATATGGATCAACAATGGATGAGGCCCTCAAACAACTTCGATACCATGTAGGAATTTACAGGGTGAGTTCCTCAGATAGAACACCAAAAGGCACCACTCACAAACATATCATAGATCAATACACCAGTATTCTTGAGGTGGTTAAAACCCTCAAAGAGGGAAACAGTCCATGACTTGAGCCAATGCAGCTACTTCAGGCAATTTATTATTAAAAGAAAGAAAATTTACATAAGCTTCTCTCATGAATGACGTCTCCACTCATGAATGTGATCTAAAATGTGAGTGGAATATGATTGTTTGAATTTGGTTAATAGTTCAATTCCAGTTTTGTATCTGATGGGAAACTGGAAATGTGTGAGGAAGGTTGTGGCTAAGGTACTGAAATCATGGAATAAAGATTTGGGTAACTCAATATACCATTTAGTAGTGGTACCCATAAGTGTTCTCTGGAAAATATTAAGTCGAATAAAATCATCATTAAGGGAGTTTAATGAACACCATAGATGACACATCATGACATGCATCAACAGATCTTCTCCTGGATTCCCATTGAACTAAGGGATGTCAAAAGGAAATTTACTAGGAATAATTAACCACCAAGGTTAATGATTTATGGGGTCATTAGTGAGCCAACTCAAATATGGCAACTAGAGAGTGGACACAAAATGAAACTATCGGTTAAAATTCGATGGAGGATGACCTGGATATGAAAGAATAGCCTGGGCAATAAGCACTTTCATTCCTGAATAAGGAGGGTTCTAGTAATAAGGAAATTGGTTACTAGAATAAGGAAGATTCTGATAGCCAGAATACAAGTGGCCCTTTCGACTAGCCCCATCATAAACATGAATTTTTTTGACTTGAAAAGGCACCTGAGGGATACCCTGATAAGGTCTATATTGCCACCTAATCAGGATTTTCATTGTCTCGTGATGAAGAGGGCCTAATTTATTTTGTGTCATGCCATACATGGTCTATCTTATTGGAATTTGAGGAATACATTGTGCAAGTAGTTGATATTGTAAAGGAACTTGTAAAGGTTGAGTAAGTGGACCTGAGAGGTACCAAATACTGAAGGAATTAGTTGAGATGCAATCACAACTTCTACAAGTTGAGTTACAGGAATTTGAGATTGTTTAGGCATATATGGAGTAATAGGAACTTGAGATGATGGCACGAGTTGGGAAACCAACAATGAACCCAACATCGAACGAGGTTGAATGAGAAAAGTAGGCTTCCAAACAATAGCATCTATCCCAGGATAAAGATGACTATAATAGGGTTGGTTACCAATTTGAGGTATACCAGCAAAAGGTTTCACCCCTACCAAACGAGGAGGGGATGATGGAAGAAACTACCCCCCTTGTCGAGGTCATCCATCATAAGGATAGTTAGGTTGTTGAAGAATACCTTTCCCAAAAACACAAGGGCCAACCTAATGTTCAATTGTTGGTGTAGGAGGAAGAGAAGGTTCAAGCTGAGCAACACTCATAAGAGCAGCTCCAGATGTAATTCCTGAAGTGGATGAGATGGGGGATGTCCATAAATTAGAAGATGCACCAGAGAAGGTACCATATAAGGATTGATAACCTAGTGGGATGGGTGGGGCACCATACAAATGTGCCTCTAGTGATGTCAAAAACATAAATGTGGAAGTGACATTTGAAGTCTCAACCATAGTGATAGATGTAGGTTGGGAAGCCATATCAGTTCCAGTCATGGTTAATAATCCCAATGTGGATTGCCACGTGAAATTCATAGGTAAGTGAAAAGAACCACATAAAGGAGTTTGCTGATGAGGTTGAGGACAAAGAAGAGGATGGGTTGGATAGAGGAAAAGTCCCTCCAAATGACTAGAAGGGTGAGGCTCTTATTATGGGATCTCCTTGATACTCACAAGTTTAGGTGGAAGTGGTTCACTATCGGGGCCAAGATATATAGTAGGAAGATCTGTCTAACACAATGGATGATAGGATGGAATACCTAAAGCAACAGGAGAAGATGATTGAGACTCCTTAGGTTCAATGACCTCAAGTAATAAATTTTCTGACTTAGGAAGGTCAGATTGGATAACCTCAAGGAACAAAGTTTCAGGTAATTCAACATTGGGTGTCTTTGTTTCCCCGAAAAATGTAGATGTAATCTCAGGTCCGATACTCAAGGAGATAGATGGTTCTAGCTGATCAGATTAAGGAGGAGGATCATAATTAGTTCTCGAGTTTCCCAATTCAATATTTTGTGTTCTTTTATGCTTCTAATGATGGGCAGGAGCAGCCTTTGTTTGAAGAGGAGGTTTATTTTTCATTCTACGAGAATTACCGAGTGACGGATCTTATTGTTCCATGTTGGATAGTAAATTTTATTAACATAAAAATAAATAAATGAAAAAGAGGGTAATCTATGCATAAGGGATTACCAAGCAACAATGGACTACAATATACACCTTGGAAAACCAAGGAATTAATGTACATCAGTCAGTCTCCCTAAATGATATTATCGGTGTATCACGATTTACAAGGTGGCAGACTTGGTTATCTATATATGGAGAGCAACCTATTGGGGACTCCCGAAATATTCTAGTCAAGTCTCACTACTTGACTCATTGTTTATTTTTAACATGTAATGGGGTTCTTTCAATGTCATTTTAAAGCACTCTATCATCCTCTTCAATAACATTCCCCATATTATGAATTAATTCGTTATCACATACATGCATTCATTCTTTTACAATCAGTGCATTGTAACTTTAGTCATGCTCAGTAAATGTATCATTAATCCTATTATATATGCAAAGGCTTGTAGTCAATTCTCACTTTCACTAGTGAGTGCTCAGGATTGTTCATAGGTGCAACAGGGGTTCTGTTGTCTTTTATCCTTCTCAAGATTCAAATTTCATGAGCACAATTTATAGAAGACTTTATTACTTACTACTCTTTAATATAGTTATAAGCTTGCATCATGCATCTCATGTCAAAATTAGTCTATTGCATATATCGATATGTAGTTTGTTAAAACCATAGTTGAGTTGTTGCCCACTAGTATCAAACATAGATTTATTTTCCACTTACGAATTCCCAAAAGGCGTCAATGATGCAACCTTCAGCTCTAATATCACTTGTAACATCCCCTGGTAGCCTCTCATCAAAATGAATGGAGTTAGATTTTTCTTACAGAATTTACTCACAATCATCATGACACCATTTACCCACAAATCCTTAAGTAGCATGCCTTTAGGACCTTGTTCTTCCCATTAGTGGATTATCCTACAACTATGATTCCTTCAATTTTCATAGACCACTAACATATTGCCTACTATAACGGTAACATAGATTTTTCATGCAAATGCTACTGTCAGCATTGATATCATGCTTAGATCAAGTGTCAATCAAACCAATTCATAAATCTATACTAGTGATGATTCACCATCTATTCATGTACATTCACAAAATGTAAATAAAGTATTGTGACATGCCTCCTTCAAAAGCACTGCATATGCACTAATTATAAGCATATAACCATCATGACATGTCTATAAATAAATACTACATTAACTATTACTCCCCTTGTACAAACACACATTCTTATGAGAAAAATCACTACAACTATCCACACATTCCTTTAAAGGAAAGACACACATATGTTATGATATTCGTGGATGTGAATTACATAAACTTTATCAAAACAAGTAGCCCTTCTGATATTACTTTTGGTTCATTTAAATACAAAAAGAAAGATAACACCCCAATTGTTGTTCCTATGCATGCAAATGCATATACTTTTCAAAATAACCTCACAAAACAAAGATTAACACAATGGAACATGAAAATACATTTTTCCTTTTCAAGGAAATCTAGCACAATAGGGAAAACTTTTTTATTATCTTTTTTAGAAAACTAATGCAATAAAGCATATAGATACATGTCTTCTTTTCCAAAATATTAAACCACCACTACGCATATATATATTCTAAAGAAACCAACACATTACTATGATTTTGGTACATGTAAATTCAACTTCTTTCCCAAAATAATATTTTCTAATGTAAGCTAAAACAACATGCCATCATTTCCCACATGCAAATGTATATTCTCTCCTAAAGAAATGTAACACAAATCTTGCATGCATATACATGATCGTATTCCATAAGAAACTAACATAATAGTTATGATAGCATAAAAGTAATCACATATAATTTTTCTAAAGAAATATAGCTCAATAGCTCTTTTATCCATGCAAACGACATATCTCTATAACACAATGACTATTCTGTTTTTATGCAAGAACTTATCATAGTATCTTTTCTTTAATGTATGCAACATATATTTATTCCTCTACAATTCTACCATCATTAACTATTCCTTTCATGTAAAAAAAATACATACTTCTTTTTCAAAAGGAACTTAATTTAACGATTAATGTTTCTATGCATAAAGATTCTTATTATTTTTCACAATCGCTATAGTATTATATGAATACAGAGAATTACCACAATCAGTTAATCTTTGAGTATGTAAATACATGTTTCCTTTTCAAGAGATCTAGGCAAATAGTTATTTTTTTGTTAAGCAAGGTTTACATGTAACCCTTTTTCAAAGTAAACGGTTTAGATAGTTTATTATTTTCCACCAAAGCCATAAATAATTTCAAAGAATTGCACAACATATCTTTTTAAGAGAACAAACTTATTTAACCTATGCTAAAGCACAAAAGAATCCTAAAAAGTTTCCAAGTACTTTTAACACACTTAGAACATGAAAACACATTATGTTTTTCAAAAATATAATGTGACTTCTTCACCTTTTATGTGCATTGTTCACATGCATTATGCATATTTCTTCTGTGTTGAATAATTTCATTTTATCTGAAAACTTGTCCATGGATATTGATATTGCTTATTGATTGAATAATTTCATTCAATATAAAAGCTTGTCTATTTGAATAATTACATTCAGTATAAAGTTTTACTATGAATATCTGACATATTTTCTTTACAACAAGTCCAACATAATACTTACTTATTTCCATGCATGCAACTTCAATTTTAGGAAAATCTATTACCTTTAATTATTCTTTTTATGCATGTAAATACACATTTCCTTCTCAATAATTAACACTAATGTATTTCGTCCCATGCATGCAATTTCAAATTTCATTTCCAAGAATCAAATATAATAGATATTATGCTTATGCACATAAACTCATATTCTCTTTAAGAATCTAATGTTTCTCTTAATTAAGAATCTAATGCATAGGCATCATGTAAATATATCTTTCAATGTTTTAATGAAATAACTTAGTTTCTCTATCTTTTCATAGAAAAGTTCACATGCATTTATTTTTTATGGAGAATGTCATGAAATCTTAAATATTTTAGTGTGCAGGGTTCACAATCATTCCCTTCAAGAAAATAGTAAAGCTACCATATGCACAAGATTTCTATGCATTCTTTCTCAAAATAATAAAGCTAACTTAAGCTATATTTTCTTGGGCATATGGACATTTTAAATCTTTTCAGTAAAATTAATTAGATACACATCTTTTGTGTGAAATAAGCATGAATTTCCACATGCATAACTAGTGTTTAGGAATACCTTTTGTTGGAGCCACAACATTCCTCCCAACGTTGTGCTAATCAATGCCTTCAAACTTCACATGATGAAAACTCCAATAGATGAAGACCAATTTTTTTTTTCCCAATTTACGAATGAGTTTAAAGAACATGTAAAACCTTATTTTATCTCTGTGAGATATCATTTTCTTTGTATGATTCAAATTAGTTTTCAACTAAATGATAACAGTTGTTATTTTCAACCATTTAGTAAACATGGTAAAAATGATCTTTTCTATCATGGATGCCAACATAAATGTAGTTTACATGGATATTACATGAAATATAATGGTTACAAATATAAATCATTATTTTAATTTATTTCTTCATCTATATATATATATATATATAGATATATATATATATGAGGAAAAATAACAACTTTCTATTAAAAATAAAATGTTACATTAGTACATGCACAAAGTGCATTCTTTTAGTGTCTCTAAAGACCATCTGTGTGTGCTTAAAACCCTCATCATACACTAGCTAACAAGAAAACTAACATTTACTGAGATAAATTGAATTTCCGTTTTTTACATTTTTTCCATTGAACTTAATTCCAAACCCCAAAATTTGGAGTGGTGATTAAAATTGCCAATTCTTCTCCTTCTGATTTTGCTATAATTGCCAATTCTCTTCCTTTTCATTTTATTGGCACTTCCTTGTTTGAGTCTTAACTCTGAGAAACATGAATTCACTTTATTCCACTTGCTCTTAGGTGTTTCTATTTTCCTCATGCTAATTTCAAGTGTGTTGAATCACTCCTAAATCAATGCTTTCATCATGTTTGACTAAACCCTTATGTTTCTCTTCTCCCTTCTCCATTTTGGAGCCTTGTTGATATTGTGTTATGCTTTAAATTGTTGTTGACTCCAATCCATGTCATCATCGTCATTTGAAGTAGGAGGATATGGAAATTGCGATCCCTTTGGCTTTTGCGATATTTTCTTTCTCATTTTTTCACTTTATATATCTATATATATATATATATATCTATATATATATGTATATATATATGTATAATATATATATATATATAGAATATATATATAGATATATAGATATATATATATATATATATATATATATATATATATAATATATATATATATATATATATATATACTATATATATTATATATATATATATATATATATATATATATATATATAATTTTTAAAATTTAATTATACTTTATTAATTAATTTATTAATTTTTAATATGTTTATTAACTATATGTTCTTAATACCATAATATATATTTTTTCTAAATTAGACTAATTCTATTAATGTAACAAAAAAATTACAAGGAGGCACCGACCTCTACAGAGAAACCCCTGAATTATGCCATGTTTAACAACAAAAGACTGGAAAGAGACTGACTGCAATAGGGAAACCAATCCAAAACTATAAGTGTTTGCTACCCTCATACGGGTAACAGCCTATAATGCTAGAGTGGAACAGTTTTTTGAACTATCATCAAAATTAACAACATTGCATAGAAAACAACTTAATAGACCCATAGTATTGGGAGCCGGGAGCCCAGAACCTGAAAAAAAATGACCAGCTAGGTATCATTAGGAGGAGGAGGTTCTTCCACTATTTGACACCTATACGCCTCAATTTCATCTTTTGCGTCCTGTTTATCTCTCAAAGTTTCTTCTCTTGAAGAGGCCTGGAGCGGTGCTTCCCTAAGCTACTTCTGTGTGTCCCTGAGCTGCTTTTCTACTTCTGTGCATCCCTCAGCTTCTTCCAGGGGCTTTTCTCTTGCTAGTGATCTGCTGCTCATAAGTATTGTGGGCTGGGTCTTCAGAGTTTTGTGGCTTCTCTCTAAATGCTACCAAGATAGTCACTATGATGCACATACAATCCAACATGCAAGAAAATTGAAATTGAGTAGAATGTCTAGGCTTTAGAGAAGAGACAGAGGCAACAAGAGGCTGAGGAGAAGCATCATTAGGCTAAGGACCTGCAATATGAGTCTGCCACTGACCACTGCCAGTGGCTGGGAAGCAGCCAGAGAAGTGAGCCATCACCGGGGAGGATGAGTGAAAGGGGGACGAATAAGAGAGGGACAAGGAGGGGTGGTGAATTGATCTTCCTCTGTTGCTTTTGCTCCTGCAGCGCATTCGATGACACAGATGAGGCATGCTCACCTGGGCAAAATTGAGCGGATGAGGACGAGAAAGAGAAGTGCCGAAGAAACAGTGGTCAATGGGAGTAGAAGGATAGAAGGACTTGTGATCAATGGTTTAGAGCAGAGATTCAAGACCGAAGAACCAGTCTGAAGCCAACAAATAAGACTTTGCAAGAAATGAGCACCGTCCACCATCTCAATGTAGCATACAACATTGTAGCATTTCCTCGTTGTCATGTGCGAGCTTGGCTCTGCAGTAGTAAGGAGACAATTGCAGTTTAGAGGAGGCAGAGCGAGGGGAAGATGGCTCGAAGCGGCCATCTTAAAAATCATATTGATGAAGCCTCGACCTGCACAGTATACAAATGTGCCATTAATATTGGCGGTGGCTTCCTGGATAAGCTTCTGAGTGGAAGTGTGGGTGACTAGGTGGCCTCACCACTTGCCAACCTGCGTGGTACCTATGTGCCTAAACACCCACATCTAGGAGTTCTACATCATTCTGCACTAGATCACTACTTTCTTATAAATGAGAGCTATCATTTAAAATGTTAAGCGAGCTTGAGTTTAGAACTCGATCACTGTCCACCCCCAGATTTTCCAGGAGATCTGCCACTTTATTGCCTTCCCTTTTGACATGTTTGAATGTGATTGCTCTATTGGTTAAGAACCATTATTCTATGATCTCTAAATGAGTTTCTAATCTCTAGCTATAGGATACTTTGTGAGCATGTGTCCACTAAAGAATTTTATTATCCATGTTGATAAGGATCTGTGAGTCTCCTTCAATTACAATAGGAAAGAATCCATGCTGCTGAGCTAAGCAAAGTCCCTGCCACAATCCTTCTAGTTCAGCTGAATTGTTCGTGTCCCATCCTGTTGAGCCAAAGAAGAGTAGAAGTGGTTTTCCTCCATGATGCCTGAAGATGCCTCCATAACCTACCATGTCTGGGTTGCCTTTGGAGGCTTCGTCAAAATTTAATTTTATCATTCCTTGGGGAGGAGGCTGCCATTTGCTTGGTGCTATGGAATTTTGAGAAGAGTTGTTGGGGTTCTTATGTGTTTGGGTAATCTAAAGATGCGAATTCTCCTAGGTGTTCTACTCCTGAGGAAGGGTAGGAAATTCATCTTCATGCCACTTTTGAAGTGCCAACGTTTCCTGAAGATTGTTGCAGAAAATACTCTAGATGTTATCTATAGGTGTACATTGATTCTTAAAAATGCTTCTGTTTCTTTCTTTCCATAATGTCCAGATGAGAAGGCATGGAATAATTTTCCACAGAGAGTTTAGAAACTTGCTCTTGTAAAGATCGATTGCCCAGTTATGGATGGTATTTGTAATATCCCCTATTACTCTACATCCTTTTTGACATCTAAAGTTGGTTTTTTCCCATAGTTTATTGGCTAAATGGCACGAGTCCATAAGATGTTGTATGGTCCCTTCCTGTTGGTTGCAATTGGGACATCTTGAAGGCCCATAGAAACTTTTTTTCCTTAGATTGTCCCAAGTGAGTATCCTTTTTTGACATAGCAGCAAAAGAAATGTCGAAACCTTGGGCCAAATTCCAGGAGACCAAATTTTGTCCCAAAGAGGGTCTTTGGAATCCGGATTGCTAATCAAAAGGTTGTATGCCTTCTTTGTGGTAAACATCATACGTGGTGTGTAACCCCATCTCAAAATATCCTTACTGCCTGAGAATCTAATTTTCCTATTTGTGAGTTCTGTATCAATCTCATTGTGGATTTGCTTTGTTCCTTCTCTGATAATTTGTGCCGCTTTTAGCCATTGTCTATATCCCTGGTTAAGCGCTGGAATCCAATGCTAGTTGAATTTTTCCTTTTGTTGCATGTCCCATTCATCTCTTTGTGGAGGTCTAAACAAATTGCTTAGCTTGGGTATTTTTTGCCAAGAGATAGCCCAAAAAGGAGCATTACTGCCATCTCTGATTTCCTAGAAACTGTGCTGCTGAATCATGACGCTATGTTATCTGGCTACATTCCATATTAAGGAGCCCTTCTTAGTGGACATAAGTCTGATTAAATCTTCTGGTGGTCTATTATTTGCATATTTGGTAGTCCAAAGTATAGTCTACAATGTGTCTGGAGCTAAGAGCCATTTCCACCATATCCATGCTCCCATAACTGCATTGTTGTGTTGAGGATCTCAGAGACCTGTACCTTCATATTTTTTGGAAGGCAAACTATCATCCATTTGAATAATGCCCATTTATGATTTTGGCCCGAGGATCCCCATAGAAATTACGTTTTAAATTTTTGATCCTCTTAACCACCCTTTTTGGTGCTACTGAAACAAAGAAAAGATATAAATGCATCAATTGTAAAATGGCTTTAACTAGCACGAGCTGACAAGCCATATTGAGGGCTCTATAGGTCCAGGAGGAAAGGCGGGCTTCAAGCTTTTCAAGGAGTAGATGCCATGAGGCATGTTTTAGTGAAGAATCAGTTAAAGGGCTACCTAGATGCTTTGAGGGTAGAGAAGCTACAGAGAATCCAAGAATGTGGGCTATAGAGGATTGAGTAATGAAGGGAGTGTAAAAAAGAAGATTTGGGATTTTGCAGTGTTAATGCTAGCTCCAGATGCTTCCAAATAGTCATCAAGAAGGGATTTAAAGATTAATGCTTCTTGAATTGAAGGATGTCCAAACAACATGTTGTCAACCACGAATTGTTGATGAGTGATAGATGGGGAGTCATGGACTAAAATGCCTCTAAATTCCTGAGTTTGAAGAGTGTTCTTTATTATATGATCTAGCTCTTCGGCCATTAGCACAAAAAGAAAGGGAGAGAGGGGATCTCCTTAATGAATGCCTCTAGAGGGGTGGAAAGGAAGAGAAGGAATGCCATTTACCAATATGGAAAAAAAAAAGTAGTGGAGACAAAATTCATTACTCATCTGACCGATGGAGGAGAGAATCCAAAGGCTATAAGCATTTTTTGAATGTAGATCCAACTTAACATGCCAAAAGCTTTAGAGAGATCAATTTTGAGAAGCATACCTGCTTTTTGGTTGTGCTTTAGTAAATGAATGATCTCATGGGTGAGGATGATGCTGTCAATGATTTGTCATCCTTCTACGTATCCCGATTTTTCTGGTGATATGAGAAAGGGGAGTAGCGGTTTCAAATGGGAAGCGATGACTTTAGAGACGACTTTGTAGATAAAATTGCAGAGAGCTATTGGCATGAATTTGTCTGGAGTAATAGAATGCTCTTGTTTAGGAATGAGTGTAATAAAGGTGGCATTTAGAATGGAAGAAACCAATGAAAAGTCCTAGATTCTTCGACAACCTGCCAAATGTCCACTTTGATGAGATCCCAGAACTTATGAAAGAAGTTGAAGGTAAAACCATCTGGTCTAGGAGCTTTACCCTCCTTAAGCTGGTTCATTGTTGATTCAACTTCCTGTAGAGTAACCGCATGAAGGAGTAATTGATTATGTTCTTCCGTTATGATTTTAAGGATGTGTTGGAGAATTCATTCTATAGCTGGCTATCTATTGATTTGTGGTTCCTGATAAATGTTTTTGAAATTCTTGAGGAGCTCTCTTTTGATATCATTGTGTTCTTCCAACCTTTCTCCCTGCTAATTCTAAATTTGTGTAATGTTGTTGTCCATTCTTTTCTATATGGTGGTGTGGTGAAAGAATTTTGTATTCCACTCTCCCTCCTTTAGCCATCTTACTATAGATTTTTGTTTCTAGAGGATCTCCTCTTGCTTTCTTCTTTCATCCAACTGATTCTGAAAGTTCTATTCCTTTTACACCAGTACTTCTGTCCTTCCTTAATTAATTACTTTCTGCTGAAGGTCGATCATTTCTTGTGCTAGAGCCTTCTGGGCTTGAAGGATATTGCCAAAGGTCATTTGATTCCACTACTTGATGTGCATTTTGAGAAACTTGAGCTGCTTTTGAAATTGATACATTTTTGTTCTTTCGAGGGGGATGAAGCTTTTCCAGACTGAGATGACCAAATTGTTGAATTATGGATGTGTAAGCCAAAATGCTTCAAAACGGAAGGGTCTCCACCTGGAGTTCCCAGGTCTTTGCCATTCAAGAGATATGGGCCAATGGTCTGATCCAGATAGTGGCAAGATTGAGGCAGTAAAGTCTCCTCCTAAATGAATGGCATTGTCAGATGACAAGAAACGATCCAACCGAGAGACAATTGGCTGCGAACCTAATCTTCTATTGTTCCAGGTATACGTTCCATTGTTAAAGGGCAAATCAATGAGCCAATTATTTTGTATAAAATCCTTGAAGTGTCTACTTTCAATGTCTAGTTTGACTTTGCCTCCATTCTTTTCCTCAAGTTTAGTAATCATATTAAAGTCGCCACCTGTAATCCAAAGAGGATGGACTCTGGTAGAGTTGAGTGATGCTATCGTGTTCAGCAAAGCCAATTTGTTCATGGCATCCTGGGGGAAATAGACATTGGTGAGATGCCCAAGAACATTAGTCCCTATGATATGAAAAGTAGATTGAATAATATTATAAGTTGCATGGATGTCAGTGAGTGAAATAGCATGTGTATCCCATGCTATTGCAAGTTCCCTTGAAGCTCCGGAGGTGTCCACTACTAATGAATGGCTTCCTGGCCAGGCTTTTGAGAGAATGGTGCCAAATGTACAAATGTTACATTTTTTTTCTTGCATGAAGAATATTTGAGGTTTCTCCTGTTGTATCATGTTTTTGATCATTTTGTACTTCACAGGGTTGTTTCACCCTCTTAAATTCCATGATGTGAGCTTCATGGTTCAATATTGGATAGTGGCCTGTAATACTTCATTAACTTGGAATATCTTCCTGACTCCACCAAAATTTCCCCAATGATGACAGTTCTTTTTAGATCTGTCTTTTTCCCTCGTTTCTTGGTATCTTTGGGAATGTTTTTCCCACCCCATTGACTACCCGGTTGGATCCCTAAAGTTCGCTGCTGATGTGCTCTAGAAACGATTACCTCCAAAATTTCTAACTGTCTATCTGGGATTTTATCAAACTCTTTCTTCCTACATGCTTGCTCCAGGCTAAATATGTCCAGATCCCCAATGTCAATACTTTTAGGCTCCTCTTCCATATGTTTGGGTTGACTACTTCCCACTACAAAGTCATTTGAATTGATTGGTTCTTGGAGAAAGATATCAATTTCCATTCCATTAGGCCTCCCTTTAGATTCCTTATTGGGATTGGATGTTGGGCTTACAATGGCGTGAGGTGGCTTTAGTGCATTTCTTGTGTCTGAGGGTTGGATTATCGAAGATAGATTGGGTATATCAGCAGTTTGGTTGGGGGGCTCAGAGTCATTTATTGTTGGTTGTGCCAAGATATCAAAGCTATTGTTGGTAGAGAGTATGGAGGAGTTGGCTATGGGATTTCTAGAGCCCGAGGCAGGCTTTTTGTGGTGCTTTTTCTAGTTATTGACTTTGGTAAATCCTTCCAAATCAGATTTTTCTAAGGTGGCATTGGTTTTGGGGGTTGCATTTAGGGGGCAATCATGGAAAAGATTACCACCGGCATGACATTTCTGCATCTGAATGGGACATGTTCATAATATATAGGCTAAATCCATTCAAAATCATCATGATATAGACTTACCGCATCCAGGAGCGCTTTGTCTAGGTGCATGTAGACACAGATGCATGCATAAGAAGTGTATCGTTTAAGTTTTGTTTCTTCAGCTATCTTTATGAAGTCTCCCAAAGCATTTCCTATGTCTCTTACCAATTCTTCATCCCAGTACTCGAATGGAAGGGAATACATTTTTATCCAGACCGGCGCCTAGCCGAAATCCTTTTTGTCCAGGTTGAATCTTTCGATCCAATCTCTCAAATACAGGCCCACGGAGTTGAAGAAGTAGGGGCCTCCATCTAGGACTCTACTACGGCCTTCTATGCAGTTGAAGATAGCTGTGAATCAATATTAGCAAATACAGAGAGGGGGGGGGTGAATAAGTATTAGCAAATCAAACACTTTTTCATTTTCATACTCTGATTCATATATGCTACTTTAGATAAGGCAACCCGCATGTATACACAACCTATTTTAATGCAACTAGCATATATCCAGTAAACTTATGATTCAGTTAGTTGATCCTTAATTAGAACATTATTAACCATGTAAACAATAAACAAGTGCAATAAAACAAAATAGATCATCACACATAAGAAGCACACAGGAACATCATGATATAAGGTGGAAACCCAATGTTAGTGAAAACCACCTGCTGCAATTCATTTCTCTCTTCTTTTAATAAGAAACTTCTTTTTACAATGGTTCTGTACTGGTGTAGTCTTATACTAGTACGCAGGCTTCTACATGCAGAAGGCTACAATCTTCTCTCATTCTCTAGACTCTCTTGGAAGGGAGCTACAACCCCCTTCACTCTTGTACTAGTTGATGTACTAGTATGTAGGTGCTAACCTACAGAAGGCTACAACCTTATCTTTACTTCCAGGGACCATGTTTCATAAATTTTCAAACTGGATCCATAAATACAAAACAATCACCACTACAATACAATCATCAACTATACCTACATCATCAATCTCAGAATCACCCAATACTGAATCATTGAAACCCTGTCATCAAAACACAATTACCAGAACACAGACCAGAGGCCAGAACTTTGTAACAACCACTAGAACCAACAACAACTTGAAATATTGACTCTCATAATGTATACGCTACTTGACTGTGTCAAGCCAGTGTGTACACACACTTTCACTAGAGAGAACCCATGTACAAATATGAAGATAATCACTTATACCTTTGCTGCAATTACCAACTTCAGATATACCCAGACCATAAGATATAAAGGATAAAACATGCGTCAGTATTCAGATCTATTCATGATCATACCATATAATGATAATACATTCTTCAAGATCCCGGTCCATCAACCTCTATCAACCACATAGGAGCCTTCCTGATTCTAATCGAGCTAAGCATTACAAACCCATAACTAGTATACTAGATCTCACACTTCATCAGATATTCATCACACATATACTTGCACCCCTCTTGGCCTAATGATCTTCTCCTTATATAGGTTTAGGCTTCTCTCAATACCATGGTCGAAAACCATGTAGAACCAATGGCTGGGGTCAACACTTCAGACCAAATACCGTGGACCAATGTTAAAATACCATGGACCAAATACTATAGACCAAATACCATGAACCAAATCTTAGTTTTCAACATATACGCGCCTTTCCTTCTGTGAACCTGCGTGTGCACGTATACGCACCTTTTGTTCTACTCACATGTGTGTATATGCACTTTAATCAAGGTTAACCTACATATACCTCTCTCTTGACCTACTGTACTATGATCTATCATCTAATTGAGTTTCCACCAAGGACAACACCTGTATCATACCTTTGTGTGAGTTGCCATCAAGGACAACACCTGTATCATAATGCCAACAATCTCCCCCTTTGGACTTGATTGAAACCACCACACCAAGTCACTCTCACCCTTTGACATCAAGGGCAAAGGGCGGACCAAGAAGTTCTCTCCCTTGGTATACCTTCTGCTTTCCATACTCCCCCTAAGTACCTACTTAAATCTCTGATTGAGTTCCCCCTTTGTATATGCCAAGATGTACCAATCCGTCCATGCTCCCCCTGAGCACATGCAAGGTCTGAAAAATCATAACATGAATCTATACATACATCAATCTCCTAACCAAGTGGGAATACACAAATTTTTATACATGACTCAACAACAACAACCATTACATCATCCATCCCATGCATAGTGGGGTAACAAAATACATCATATGACTCACAAAGACCATGACCATGATAGTTATCAGCAACTGTCATACACCATATGATCTACACCATAAGCATCTTAACCTGTAATCCATTCTCTTGGTCAATAAACAATCAGTAGCAAGATGTGTCAATAAGCATCATCACCAAGGACTTCTAACCATAATGCCAAAAATGCATTATTCGAAGCATATGCTCCCACTGAGCGTGTGCCAACCATCATATACTACGACATAATCATTTCCTGAGTCTGTTCTGTTGCTTTTCTTCAGAACTCCATCTACATGACTTTGTAGCCTATAAATCACGTATATACGTGACTTACCTTCATAATATCAACATATGCAAGTTGGAATACTGAAGGTACACAATTTCAGTTTCCCCTATGTCTGTTATGTCAGCTAACTGAGTTGTTTCACACCTTTATGTCTCTAATTCTGTCTTCTTCAATATCTCGAATTGTGATGATGTATAATCCTCTTTCTTTAGAGTTTGAATTTTGCTCCTGCATTCCCTTGCTTTATGTCCAAACTTGTTACATGCATAACATCTTACATGTTTCATGTTCCTTCTATTGCAATCAATTGTTTTGTGAACAAACACATTGCAAGAAAAACAATATCCCTTCAAGTACCTAGAATGTGATGATCTTGTGTGACGATCTTGAACCATTCTACTTCTGCATCTGGCTGCAACATGTCAATTATTATGACATACATAACATTCAACATTATTCATTGGAGGAAATAATCGTCTATCACTACCATAGTTAGGAGTAAAAGATTTTCTTTGAGGAATTTCTTTCCTTGGTTGTTTATGAGGTTGTCCTCTCATCTCCTTGTTGAGCATTTTAGAATTCTCATTAGAGTTCGTTGCCTCACCTTGTGAGATAGATTCACCTTCAACATATTCATAAAAGCCAAGACCAGTTTTGATAGTATGGGATCTTTGACTACTAAGAATATCATCCAAAATCTTAGAACTGTCTTGAAATCGTAACAGTTTATCCTTTTCTTCTAATTTACCTTTTAAGATATTTACCTCAACCTGATGTTGTTCTTCCTTTTCCAGATACTGCTTCCTTATGTTTTCTTCATCTTTTCTCCCATCTTCCACTTGTTGCCTTAATTCGAGCACTTCATGTTCTTGTTCTTCAAGAGATTCTTTATTCTACTTCTTTGATTTCTAAGATCTTCTTTTAGAGAGAGGATCTTCGATTCAAGTCTCTGAATTGTTATGCTATGATCTTTTACTACATCCTGCAACTGCTCCCTTACTCTAGTTACTGACTCTAGCTATATTTTTAATCTGGTACCTTCTTCTATTTGTACATTCTTATTTTCATATGCCATGAGAAGTCTAATGTCTTCATCACTATTGGATGAGTCATTACTTTTATCATGAGTATAATAACTTCTATTACCTTCTTCAGATACCTTCTTCAGACATCTTTCCTTTGTTATGAGGGCATTTAGCAGCATAATGACGAACTCTACCACATGAAAATCATTTGAAAGGTAGCTTACCTTGGAACCTTCCAGATCCCCGTTGAATATTCTTGACAAAATTTACCTCATCTTCTTCTTCTGAAATGTATCTTGATTCATTTGCTGATACTTCGAATGCGGCTTCTCTCATATCTGATGGTCCTCCTTTTCTCATCTCAAAAGCAGTTAAGATTCCGTGAAGCTGCATCATAGTGATTTTCTACAGATCCTCATTTTCTTCTATGGTAGACACTTTGGATTCAAATTTAGCAGGCAAGGATCTCAAAACCTTTTCAACTAAGACAAGTTTCTTAATTTCTTCACCCAAATTCCTCATACAATTGACAATCTCATCTATAAACAAGAAGTAATTAGCTATGCTTTCATTACTATGCATCTTAAGAGTTTCATATTGTATTCTAAGAGTTTGAAGCTTTTCTTGTTTTACTTGATCATCTCCTTCGTAGCTTAGAATGATTTTGTCCCATATTTCTTTGGCTGATTTGAACTACATAACCTTGACAAGTTCTGATTGTGACAAACTTCCCAATAAGACAGTGACCGCTTTGGCATTGAGTTCATATTTCTTTCTCTCTACTATATCTGTAGGAATTGCTGATGGAAATGTATATCCTCCTTCCACGATTCCCCAAAACATCCATTCCAAGTGATTGTAGATATGTTGTGGTTCTTATCTTCCAGTAGACAAAGTTGCTCCCATCAAAGATTGGTGGCCTGATGGATGCCTCTCTTTCTTGATTACCCATTTTGATGGATCTTCCTTCAAGCGATCAAGCTTCTTCTGAAGGACCCGCTCTGAAACCAATTGTTGTAAATAATACTGAGAGGGGGGCTGAATTAGTATTAGCAAATCAAACACTTTTTCATTTTCATACTCTGATTCATATACGCTACTTTAGATAAGGCAACCTGCGTGTATACGCAACTTATTTTAATGCAACTAGAATATATCCAGTAAACTTATGATTTTAGTTAGTCGATCTTTAATCAGAACATTATTAACCATGTAGACATTAAACAACTGCAGTAAAACATAATAGATCATCACACATAAGAAGCACATATGAACACCATGATATAAGGTGTAAACCCAATGTGGGTGAAAACCACTTGCTGCAATTCGTATCTATCTGCTTTTAATAAGAAACTTCTTTTTATAATGGTTTTGTACTGGTGTAGTCTTATACTAGTACACAGGCTTCTACTTGCAGAAGGCTACAACCTTATCTCGTTCTCCAAACTCTCCTGGAAGGGAGCTATAACCCCCTTAGCTCTTGTACTATCTGATGTACTAGTACATAGGTGTTGACCTATAGAAGGCTACAAGCTTCTCTTTACTTTCAGGGACCATGTTTCATAAATTTTCAGACTGGATCCAGAAACACAAAACAATCACCATGACAATACAATCATCAACTATACCTACATCATCAATCTCTGAATCACCCAATACTGAATCACTAAAACCCTATCATCAAAACGCAGTTACCAGAACACAGACTAGAGCCCGGAACTCTTTAACAACCACTAGACCCAACAACAACCTAAAATATCAACTCTCATAATGTATACGCTACTTGACTGTGTCAAACCAGCATGTACACGCACTTTCACCAAAGAGAACCTCTGTACAGATCTGAAGATAATCACTTATACCTTCACCACAATTACCAACTTCAGATATACCAAGACCATAAGATATAAAGGATAAAACATGAGTCAGTATTCAAATCTATTCATGATCATACCATATACTGATAATACATTCTTCAAGATCCTGGTCCATCAACCTTTATCAACCACATAGGAGCCTCCTTGATTCAGATCGAGCCAAGCATTACAAACCCATAACTAGTATACTAGATCTCACACTTCATCAGATATTCATCACACACATACTTGCACCCCTCTTGGCCTAATGATCTTCTCCTTATACAGGTTTAGGCTTCTCTCAATACCATGGTCCAAAACCATGTAGAACCAATACCTTAGACCCAATACCTGGGGTCAACACTTCGGACAAAATACCATGGACCAATATCAAAATAACATGGACCAAATACCATGGACCAAATACCACGAACCAAATTTTAGTTTTCAACATGTACACGCCTTTCCTTCTATGAACCTACATGTGCACGTATATGCGCCTTTTGTTCTACTCACCCGCGTGTATACGCACTTTAATCAAGGTTAACTTGTGTATACCTCTCTCTTGACCTGTTGTACTATGATTTATCATATGATTGAGTTGCCACCAAGGACAACGCCTGTATCATACCTCTGTGTGAGTTTCCATCAAGGACAACACCTGTATCATAATGCCAATAGGGGCGTTCATCTAGGACTCTACCACGGTCTTATATGTAGTTGAAAATAGCTATAAAGAAACCTTTTGGTCTGAGCCGTAGGGTGACATGTCCTTTAGGTTTCCATTTGGCTGCAATCCATCCCTGTAAGGCTTTCTCCATCGACCAGAAGCCAATAAATTTCCCTATGAGAGCATGGTCCTTCATGAACTAGACTTAGGTATTGATTCGATGACCATGTAATTATATCTTGTGTCGCTTTGCTACAATAGGTTTGCAAGTGGCAGAGGTTGCTTTGGGGATCTCTCTATTCTGTATAGAATCTAGTTGCTGAGTCTGAGGCGTTGCCTCTGTATCCTGTGGTGATTTTTGTTTTCCTTGATCTGATGGGTCAGTTTGATTTGCAGTGATGTCAGTCTGAGTCATTTCAGAAGCCCTTACAGTCACATTGGGAGTCTGAATCGCGTTCTTTCCATTTGGGGGAGGCTCTGAGTCCCCCCTCAGAAGGGAATCCATAGTAATGGGCCTATTTGCTGAATGATGTTGTCCCCAGAGGGGCTGAGTTGTTGCAGTCTAGTGTTGTGCAAAGTGATTTCATCGCCGCAGAGTTTTCCAAAACCCTAATCACCCCTGAAGGGCACCAGTCTCATGCTTGTGTCTCATGTTCATTTTAAAACCATTTTAAAATTAAATGGCATAATAATTAGGAACCATTATATTAAATTTATTTTAATATTATATGCATAATATGTATTTTCCTTTTAAAATGTTTGTTAATTTTTAATTTATAAACAAAACTAAATTTAATTTATTATTTTATATTATTATTATTTATTTATGATTTTTTAATTTAGTGGAAATTATTATTATTATTATTCTATCTCATGCCTCATTTTACTGACAGTACAATAATTATGTCACTTTGAGTTAACATTTAAATGTTTGCAAGTATCTATGGACAATACAAAATATCCTCACATTGGGTTGTAGAAGACCTCTTGGTACAATTAAGTGGCTCATAATCATCAATAAATATTAGAGCACTTATTTTGTGATACATCACATTAAGAATATTTTTAAAAATCATAAAAATCAACTAAATGATAAATTTATTTTAAAATTATTTTATTAATTTTTTAAAATAATTGATATATCTTAAACATATATAAATTTAGGAACATGGATATTCACCAACCAATACCATGGATTACTAATACCAACCATGATCATATGGAAATTTTTATTTAATTAATCAATTTAATTGAAAGGACAAAAATGACATAATTAGGAAGATACATTGTACATTTTCGAATATGAGTTCGTAACTTTAATTTAATTATAAATAATTATTAGGTTGGTTTTAGAGACTTAACCTCCACAAAATATTGTAATTTTTTTTAAAGTTTTCACACATCAAAATTTGGAATTTATTTCCAAAGTAATTATGTCATTTTCCCTAAAGGAAATTAATTAAAATGAATGTCATATAAATGAGTACCATATGAAATCAGTTATGATATCTTGGGCATGTGGTATCCATAAGTCCTGACACACCATGGTATTGTAACAAAGCCTATTTATAGATTAGTAATTCATATGGGAAAGTGTGGGTGAACCTCTATAGTTAAGAATATTTAATTGTTTTTATAATTAATAATACTAATAAGAATATGAACTTGAATATAAAATAATGTAGTTAGTTTTCATGATTTTTTATATCTAAATTAGTAATATGATATGTATCATGAAAAATGTGTTTAGATACTTATCATGGATGTCTATGCACATTTAGCGCTATTCATTTAATTATATGGTTGTGCAATTCTTTGAGATAAATTTAACCTTTGATTGTGGCCTATATTTAAGAATATTCTACTATCTACTTAATAATTATTAATTATTAAATTGGAATTTTAAAACTATGTTACAAAATAAGCATGCATATACCAAAATGTTAAAACAAAGAGATCTCATAAATTAAAATGAATGTGTTAAAGCTTTGACAAATTTAGTTGTCAAATAACTAATGCCACATGTACCTTTATTTTTTATTCCTTTGTACCTTAATATAACTTGTTTTGGCCTTTTTTTTGAAAGGTGGGAATATAGCAATAAAATTTTTGGTGACATTATTTTTATTATTTAAAATAATTTGTAAATTGATAAATAAATTCAGTATGTTGAAAATATATGGGATATTTAAATTGTGTAAATTAAATATGTTAATTTATAATTCCAAAAATAAAATAAATATGAAAATTACATATTTTAAATTTATAATTCCAAAATAGTTTGCTCAAAATTGTAAAAAAATATATTCAAATTGAAAACATCCAATAATTGGACTCCCTTACTAAAATTTGACTTTGTAAAAAGGTAATGAACTCTTTG
>APFE031336445.1:0-22905 GCA_000404065.3 Pinus taeda | reverse complement strand
TCACAATGCAACATTGGACCATGGTTAACCATGGTTGACCATGATTGATTTTCGTATCGAGACAATCTTTGTCAGAGTACAACGTTGGACCATGGTTGAGCATGGTTGATTTCCATATCCATATGGTTTGACCACGGTTGAACATGGTTGGCTATGATTGACCATGGTTTACAATGATTAGTATTTATAAACCCAATGGATTGGTATAATAAACTGAAGGGAATAACAAACCCAAAGGATGAATACTAAAATCCCAAGGGGTTATGAACCCAAGATTTAACCCAAGGGACTAATATTATAAACCCAACATATATAAAGCCTATGATAAATATTATAAACACTAAAATAAACATGATTGACCATGGTTGACTCTCATATTGAGACAATCCTTATCACAATGCCATGTTGGACCATCGTTGACCATGGTTAATTTTTATATCGAGACAATCTTTGTCATAATGCTACATTAGAACATGGTTGATCATGGTTGATTTTCATATTGAGACAATCCTAATCACAATTCCATGTTGGACCATGGTTGACCATGGTTAATTTTCATATCCAGACAATCTTTGTCATAATGCAACATTGGACCATGGTTGATCATGGTTGATTTTCATATCCAGACATTTTTTCTCACAATGTAATTCAAACACGTTTGAACAAGATTGACCCTGGTTGACCATGTTTTATTATATAAAACATTTTTAACCATCATCAATCATGGTTGAACATGGTTGACCATGATTATCCATGATTGTCCTTGACTTTTATATGGAGACAATTTTTGTCATAATGCGAGATCCAAACATGATTGACCATGGTTGACCGTGGTTGGTTATGGTTGACCATGGTTGACCATGATTGATATTATAAACCCAAGTTAATAATAAACCCAAGGGATTGATATTATGAACCCAAGGGAAACATATAATAAACCCAATGGATTGATATTATAAACCCAAGGGAATAATCTTAAACCCAAAGGAGTAATATTATAAACCCAAGGTATAAAATCCCTTAGATAAATGTTAAGAACAATAAAATAAGCATGGTTGAGCACATTTGATTTTCATATTGAGAGAATCCTTGTGACAATGCGATGTTGGACCATGGTTGATCATGGTCGAACATGGTTGTTTGTTGTTGTTCATTGTTCAATAATATTAAACCCTAGGAATATGAACCTTAGGTCAATAAACCAAAAGGATTGATATTATAAACCCAAGGGAATAATAAACCTAAGGGATACAGATTATAAACCCAACACAAATAAACTCTAACATGACTATTATAAACCCTAAAATAAGCATGGTTGACCATGGCTGGTTTCCATATTAGATTAATCTATTGTGATATTGACATAATCATAAATAGTTGGATGAATATTTCATCCTTAATATTTGGGTTTTATAAAACCAAGGGATTATTAATATTACAAATACAAGAGATCAACAAACCCAAGGCATCAATATTATAAAGAAAATGATTAATAAATGCAAGGGATCAATCTATCCAAGGAATCAATAGACTAAACAAACTAATATTAAAAATCTTAGGAATTAATATTTTAAGCTGAGGGGATTAATAAAACCAAGGGATTAAATGATAAACCAAAGGAATTATTAATATTATAAAACTGAAGAATGAAAAAACCCAAGCATTTGATATTATAAACTGAAGGGAAAAATATTAGAAACCCAAGGGATAAAAAATTGCAAGGGATCAATATTAAAAACTTAACGTATTGATAAATCTTACGAGTTAATATTTTAAACCCAAATTATTGATAAACTCATTGTATCAATAAACCCTAGGGATTGTTAATATTATAAACCCAAGAGGTTAATAAACTGAAGGATAAATATTGTAAACGTAGGGTATTAATATTAAACCTTATGACTATTATTTAAACGTTAATATCGGGGATTAATAAATCGAAGGGATTAAATGATAAACCCAAGGAATTATTAATGTTATAATCTTAAAGCACAAATATACCTAAGCATTTAATATTATAAACCCAAGGAAATAGAAAACCCAAGGGAAATAGTAAACCCAACAAAATAATATTATAAACACAAAGGATTAATAATAAACCCAAGGGATTGATATTATGAACCCACGGGAAAGATACACCCAAGGCATTAATACTAAAACCCCAAGGGATTATGAAATGAAGGGACTAATATTATAAACCCAACATTGGTAAACCCTAATATAAATATTACAAACACTAAAATAAACATGATTTATTTTCATGGTGAGACAATCCTTGTCACAATGCAACATTCAACCATGGTTGATCATGGTTGGCTATGATTGGCAATGGTTGGCCACGATTGATATTATAAACCTAAGAGAATAATAAACCCAAGGGATTAATACTAAAACCCCAAGATATTTTGAACCCAAGGGAATAATATTAAACCAAAGCGAGTAATATTATAAAAATAAGGTATAAAAACCCTTATAAATATTAAAAATACTAAAATAAACATGGATGGGCATGGTTGATTTTCGTATTGAGACAATCCTTGTCAGAATGCGATGTTGGACAATGGTTGATCATAGTCGAACATGGCTATTTATTGTTGACCATTGTTGAATAATATTAAACCCTAGGAATATTAACCCTTAGATCAATAAACTGAAAGAATTGATATTATAAACTCAAGGGAATAATAGACATAATGGATAAAAATTATAAACCCAACACATATAAACCCTGACATGACTATTATAAACCCTAAAGAAAAAATGTTTGACCATGGTTGATTTCCATATTAGATTAATCTATTCTAATAATTACATAATCATAAATAGTTGGACAGATATTTAACCCTTAATATTGGTGTTTTATAAAATCAAGGGATTATTAATATTACAAATACAAGAGATCAATAAACCGAAGGCATTATTAATATTACGAGACCAAGGCATTAATTATAAAACGAAATGAGTAATAAATGCAAGGGATCAATATACTGAAGGAATCAATAAACCCAACGAACTAATATTAAAAACCCAAACGATTAATAAACCTTAGGAATTAATATTTTAAGCTGAGGGGGTTAATAAAACCAAGGGATTAAATGATAAACCAAAGGAATTATTAATATTAGAAACTTGAAGAATGACAAAACCTGAGCATTTGATATTATAAACCCAAGGGAAAAATATTAGAGACCCAATGGATCAAAAATTGCAAGGGATCAATATTAAAGACAAAAGGGATTAATAAAGCTTGGGAATTAATATTTTATACCCAAAGGATTGATAAACCCTCATCACTATGAATATTATAAACCCATCGGATCAACAAACTCTAGGGATTGTTAATATTATAAACCCATCAGGTTAATAAATTGAAGGGATAAATATTGTAAACTAAGGGATTCATATTAAACCTTAGGGATATTATTTAAGTCTTAATATTGGGTATTAATAAATGCAAGAGATTTAATGATAAACCCAAGGAAATATTAATATTAAACTTGAAGAACAAATAAACCTAAGCATTTAATATTATAAACCCAACAAAATAGTAAACCCAAGGGAAATAGTAAACCCAACAAAATAATATCATAAACAAAAAGGATTAATAAATCAAAGGGATTAAAAAACCCAAGGAATTAATAAACCCAACAAACCAATATAAAAACTGAAGAGAGTAATAAACCCTAAGAATTAATATTTTAAAGCCAAAGGATTAGCAAACTTTACAAGGACATTCAGATTTACCAACATTAACCCCTAGCCAATTAGTTTTCTATCTAATGTTTTTTGATATTCTTCCCAACCCCAAAAAAAATTATATAAAACAAGATATATTTTTCAGTAACAAAAAGACCCTTATAACCTTGTGGAATTGTTGTAGTTATTGCAAAGATGTTGCAACATCTCTTACACACAAGATATTCATATATTTATTTTCCATCACAATTTTGGCACTAGATTACTAGTCAAATTCAAAGATGACCATCAAACTAATGATCAAATTGTCATCGGAATGTAGAGTGTCTTTTTTCCTCACAATTAAGATGATAGATGATATTCGTCTTCATTCTCTCTCCTAAAATTAGAATTTTCTATTGCGGCATACTGCATTTGGCATCACCTGTAAGATGATCTAGAAATTATTTTTTCGCAAGGCCAATGCCATACAAATAGGTTTCCATAATTACAATGAACACAAGAACTTTACACCACCAAAACTAAGAAAAATGACATTTTCCTTTACCTTTTTAACAATATGAGCCCTACCATCAAACTATCATATCACAATTTAGCCTTATATATAATAATAAGTCTTACATCATACTCACAATATTCACCCAATCAACCATATTTTTAAAATACAAATGTGTAAACACCATCCTTAGTTTTATATATAATAGTAAGTCTTACCTCACATTCACCACTGATATTCACCGAATCAACCCTATTTTTAAAATTCAAGTTTGTAAACACCATCCTTAATTTTACATCGTCACTTGGACTACACCCAAGAAATTATATTATTAGAGTGAATGAGAGAAATAGATATAATCACTCTTATATATGAATATTATAGTGTATTATACACGTTTAAAGAATTTAGTGAAGAAATGTATTTAAATTTAATAATTATAAATTAAATGCCATGAACATAATATACACTCATCGAAAGTAACTTTATTAAGAGGATATGTATTAATATTTATTGTGTGTAAATTTTAGGTCAGAATAAACCAACAATCAACTAAATGAAATATAGAAACCAAACACGTAGATGCTAGTAACAAAATAAAATAGAAACCAAACAGGTAGAAGTTGCAATGTTACTGCCAAATACAAAAAGCCCCCATTGATAGAAGTGTGGTTCAATTCACGAAAAAGATACACATACAATAGTATTTATTTCCTTCATGTTACTGTGTATATCCAAATGATGTAGTCTGACATGCTAGGGGAATAAGAGTTGCTATTTCTCTCAAAATTGATTTTGGCATGTTAGCAGCAAGGCAACCCCTATCCCTCTTGCATATCAAAAACATTTATATTTCAATAGTGTTAGAAATCGGAATTGCCCCCAAGTGATAAGGTGACTTCCCACTTTATTGGGCAGGTGGCTTCCCACTTTATTGGGCTCATCGTTTCACAAGTAATAAACTAATGCTCTGCGACAGCGCTTATTAATATAAAGTTAACTTCATTAATATAAAAGTAATTGAGATAGTTAATTCATTTTTATTTCGAATTTACCAAGGTAAAGAAAAAACAAGAAATTTGTTTGGTTTCGGCATTTGATAAAACCCAAAATTATATATATATATATATCCAAAATTATATTAAATACCTAAACATAGGTGTAATTTTTATTTAAATATATAGTGTAATGATATATAGAAATAGACAGATATATAATTAAAAAAATATTGAAATTTTAAAATTATTATTATGAAATTTAAATATGAAAATGTTTAATACAATAATAACTAATTAATATAATATATGGTTATTAATTTGGTCCAGTATTTATTGTATATTTTAAATACTTCCACATCTAGAGATATTTTAACTTTAAATATAAGTTTTTATTAAAATCTATTAATTTTTACATGTTTAATTTTATGTTATGAAAATATTATGATTATAATATAAATCATTTTATTTAATTTATTTTAATGTAATATACTTATTATGATTTGTTTTTTAAAAAAAATTATTTAAAATTTTTTATAATAAAAACATATTTATAATATAACAAATTGGAATGAATAAATTTATTATTTTCGTTATTTTTTACTTATTTTTATTTTTTAATTGATCTTTAGTATGCTTTATTATTATTATTTGATTATTGTTTCATTTTAAAGACACTATATCATCGCTCTTATGTTAAGTAGAAATTTAAACGTTTACATTACATCATCTTTTCCATGCTAAGATGTAAAGTCACCCTCTCTCCAAATAGAAAAATCCATATTAACTCAGAATCTACCAAACTCTAAGAGGAATCTCTTGTTGAGTGCGAAACTTGAGGAAAGGTTTGTACCTCTAGAGATTTGATTCCTCTCAGGACTGTGTAGAACATATATATGTGGCAATTCTTTGACATGTTTTAAATATTCTTTTAAATTTAATTATTTTATGTGATTTGCATAGTGTTCATGATAACTAATAAATGAAATGGACTTTTGGCGGTAGTTGGACAACACAATTTTAGTGAGTTTGTGATTTCTTATGATTTAAAATACACTTTTGAATGCATAAATAACTGTAACACTTGAAAATCCCTGGGGAGCTCAATGTTTGCAAATTAAACAACTTAAACATATGTCTATTAAAAATTTGTACTAAATTTTGAACAAAATTTACCAGAAAAAAAAGCTTAAGAAAGGCTCATTTTATCTATTACTTAGGGTTCAAAAATAATTTTATTAAATATTGAGCTTTTATAGATTTAGTAATAAATAATATGAAATTATAAATATAAAGAGTCGCAAAACTAAATCATTATTTTAATTTATATCGTGGAATGATCTTTATAAATATTATTTAAATTTAAATTTAATTATACGTTTATTAATTAATTTTATTATGTTTTTATATGTTGATTAATTGTATGTTATTAAATAATATAATAATTACTCATCATTTAATATTTAAACCTATTTTAGTATGATATGCATAATATGTTTTTTTTCTTGGAAAAATGTTTATAAATTTTATTTTATCTACTATCTCATTTTACACACTACAATTTTTATGTCACATTGAGTTAAAATTTAAATGTTTGCCATCTTCTATGAATAATACAACATATCCACACATTGGATTGTAGAAGACCTCTTGATACACTTAAATGACTCATAATCATAATAAAAATTAGAACGCTTATTTCACGATACATTTCACATTAATAAGATTAAAAAAAAACAAAATTAACTAAATTATAAACACATTTTAAATTATTATTATTAATTTTTTAAATAATTAGTATATCATTTAAACATATATAAATTTAAGACCATGGAGATTCATTAGCCAATAACATGGATTACTAATACCACATACTGGAAAATCCATGAATCACGGGCATATGACATTTTTTATTTAATTAATCAATTTATTTTTGTTTGTCAAGTGATTTGGATTCATTATTACATCGGCCTTGAAATGTGGCTTGGGGCTTGGGGGCATCTAAGCTATCAAAATCACGCAAGGATGACACCCAAATTACCCGATGATGACACCAAAATTACTCGATGATGGCACCCGTTTGTGGCACATCAACACTTAACATGACTAGATTTTTGTACCGTCTATTTTACTCCCTGTGAGAATTTAACTAATCAATTTAATTAAAATGACAAAAATGATGTAATTAGACAGATATGATGTATATTTTGGAATAAGACTTTAAGATTTATTTCCAATGTAATTATGTCATTTTCCTCTTTTAATTAAAGATATTAATTAAAATAAATGTCATATGAATAAGTGCCATATGATGAGTTATGATATTTTGAGCATGTGGTATCAATAAGTCATGATGCACCATGGTATTGCAACAAAGCTTACAAGTCATTATAATCACTGTGGAAAAGTGGGGTGAACCTCTATTCTTAAGAATCTTTAATTATTAACAATAATACAAATTTGAATTTAAAATAATGTTATAATTTAGTTAATTTTGATGTTTTTTTGACACAAGATGTATCATGAAATATGTGTTTGGATATTTATCATGGATATCTATGTACATTTACAATGATTCATTTAATTTATATGGTTGTGTGAGTTGCTTTTGAGATAAATCTTAATTTTTGGTTTGTTATTACTACTAAAAATATTCTACTATCTACTTAATGGTTATTAATAATTAAATTAAAATTTTAGAAGTCCTTTACAAAGTAAATATGCATATGCCAAAATCTTAAAACAAAGAAATCTCATAAATTCAAATAAGCTTGTTCAAAATTTGAGAAAATAAATGATCAAATAATCGATGCCACATGTACTTTATCTTTTATTCATTTGAACCTTAAAATAATTTGTTTTAAATTAACAAATAATCTATGCCACGTGTATTTTTATCTTTTATTTATTTATACCTTAAAATAATTTGTTTTGACCCCTTTTTAGAGAGAATTGAAATAGAGCCATACAAATTTTAGTGACATTTAACCTTTTGTTATTTAAAAATATATTTGTAATGTAAATAATTCAATATATTAAAAATTATTCGGATTTAATTATATGTTTTAATCTTAATTTCAAAAATGAAATATATAAATTACATTATTCTAATTACTATCTTTAATGTTATTATTTCCAAAAAAATTCATACATCAACTTTATTAATTTTCAAAAAAAATTGCGATATATATATAAGTGAAATTTTATAACAAATGTATTCAATTGAAAAGGTTCCGATAGCTAAACTCCTTACTAAAATTAGACTCTGTAAAACGCATGGGAAAGCTTTGGAACGGTGAAAAACTGAATTTATATATATTATATATATTATATATATAATTATATATATATATAATATATTATATACATATAATTTACAATTTAAAATTCCAAAATTCTTAAAAAGGTATGGAAATTTTTTGGAGTGTGCAAAATATATAGATAAATTTAATTAATAACATATTATAGAATTTATATTTAAATTCCAAAATTCTTTTAATAAAAAAAATTGCTAATAAAAATATGTATTAAAATATGCTGTAATTATATTCTGCTATATATGAGCCCTTCTTTGATGCGAAGGTTATTAGTTGGTCATAAATCCAATCATTTCAAAATTGGTGTGGCTCAAGGAGAACAATTTCTCAAACCAAAACCAATGCACTCTCGAATCCTCTCCAAAACTCCAAAAAACACATCCACTCACCTAAAACAAAATAGAAAACATACAAAATAAATTCTGGCAGTGTAAGAAGAGGCATAGAAATTGTCGTGTGTCACACAACTTAGTTCATTGCATCTACATAATTGACACACGTATTAGCGTATCGATCCACACGTATTAGAATCTTTAGAAGGGTATCTAAGTGGACATTAAACGCATTGAGCGGCTTGCCGGAAGGTTAACTTTTACTGTTCAAGGGCATTATACTAGTGTGAACACATGGCGCAGACCGTCTTATCCATCAGCGAAACGAAAGGCTGTCAGTCACCTGCGGCAAAAAGAAAAGATCTCCTATTCTCGTTATCCTAGGCAAGAGCCGTTATTCTAGACCATTTCCTTTTCCTTATTGGATTGTGTGAGTGTGACTGGAAAAACATGCCGAAGCAATTTGTTTATATGCCTGGAACTTCTAGTGCACATTATACCGCCATCTTAAACATCAAATAAGAAAAACTGGGACTGTATGAGAGTATTGCAAATCCACGACTCCCTGAATTATTAAACTTTCAAAAACTAACTAGAAATATTATTAAATACCAACATATTCTATTTAAAGAGAACTTTTAACCTAATTCAGACTGGAACCGGTGTACAGCACATCATAGTGGCATCTTAAAAATTAAATAATAAGAAACTAGGAATTTATGAAAGTATTGCAATCCACGACTCAATGGATTATTCAAAGTCTATACAATAACCAAAATTAAATCCTGTTAAATGGAAAGCTATTATGACCATATTAAAGTCTAAATTCCGAAAAATGAAATGCTGGTGGCATGACAAACAATTGAATGTGGTACTCGCTCCTCAACGATTCCCTTCTAACGAAAAGGAAATTTAATAAGGCTTGTAGCATGGAGTTCTGCAACACTCTCTTCCTAATCATATAGCGATTTAAATCACGTAGATGAGCTCATGGTCACTAACTAATTTTGCCAACATTTAAGGTACATCCTTGACAATTTTACAGTATTTTTGGAATCAACTGTGTTAGAATGTTAAATGTTCGTTGTATTTTTGGAATCAACGTTGTTACAATGTGAAATGTTCATTGGATGTTTAACTTTCTCAATGAACACTCCACTTATTATGACAGATTAGAAAAGCATGGGAATAGATGGAGTGTTCATTCTAAAATACTGAATGACATGTGATAAATAATTTATTGATTTATTGTTTTTTTTTAAAAGTTGATTTACGGTATGGTGCTTAATATTGGAGTATAATAAATTTTCCTTGATTTAATTATTTTTTTAAATTTAAACTAAGTAAGTGTGATTTTTCAAAACCTAGTTACCAAGTTCAGCGGGCAAAGAAAATGAAACTCGGGAATACGATTAGTTCGTGAACTTTTAATAAGGTACGGAATTTTTAATTAATAAAAAAATTATATTAAAAAAATCAATAATTTTTAAAAATAAAATTGAAGAAAAAATTATATTAAAACAATAGTATTTAAAAACAATTGTAAATTTTTTATTATAATGTTGTAAGGAAAGAGATAACAGTTAAAAAAAGAAATTGTAAGTTTCATAAATAACATCGTGTATAAAAAGAGTAAGTTTTTAGAGTTGATGACATTTCACCTACCAAAAAATAATAAATGTTTACCCATCGTTAGAGATTATGGATTTGGGCGAGTTAAATAATTTCATATATTGTTGAAGGTTAGAGAAATATGGAAAAAATAACTAATATCACATAGACCTCTGCCTTGCAAATTTGCTGCATTCTTTATGTTCAAGATATTCGTACTAGCCACGCAATAACCAATTACTTAATATGGCTTGTGTTCGAGATATTCTAAAAGTCACCGACAAAACAATTAACCAATGTGGCTTTGAAGAGGAGGAACTTTGGGTAATGTACAACGGTAGTGAGATTTAGAATGGCGGGAGAAGCAACTGCAGCATGGAGGAGAGAAGTAAAATATATGGGGAGAGTAGTGGGTGGCGGATATCATGGTGAGTATAAATGGAAGTATCGTGCACGTTGCCAGGATAGGCAGTAGCTCCATTACGCAGAAAAACCGATTTTTATTATTCATTCAATCAGGTAGGTTTGTTATATACATGAGGAAGAGACTCTTTAGTTCATCTCCTAATTAATGTTCACATTTCTCATTTATTTATTTACATATATTTACCCAATCATAAGGATTAGGTGTCAACATTTTCCCCCTTAATCTGAAGGGATGTTGGTGAGTCCAAGCATCGTTCTGAATCGTTCAACCTTTTCTCTTCCAAGCTCATTGGTGAAGATGTCTGCAATTTTCTCATTTCTGGAACAATGACAGAGATCGATTGTTTTGGCTTCAACATGATGTCGAATCAGATAATATTTAGTATTGATGTGCTTTGTTCGATCATGGAACTTTGGGTTCTTGGCCAACTTTATTGCAGAGGTGTTGTCAATCATGGGTGGAGTTGATTGTACTTGTTTTACCTGCAAATCTTCAAGAATTTTCCCAAGCCACACAATTTCTTTTGTTGTTTCAGCTGCTGCCACGTATTCTACTTCTGTTGTGAAATCTGCTCGAATTGATTGTTTGTGTGATCTCTAAGAGACAGCTCCTGATCCAAGACTCATAGAATATCCTGAAGTAGATACCCCAGTGTCTTTGTCTCCATCAAAGTCTAAATCAGAGTATCCGATCAAGCTGAAGTCATCCACCTGTGTGTACTTGATTCCAAAGTCTTGAGTTCCCTTCAAGTACTTCAGAACTCTTTTTGCAACAGACCAATGTCCCTCACAAGGCTTTTGCATAAACCTGGAGAGGATTCCAATAGTAAATGAAATGTCTGATCTGGTAGTAGTTAGGTAGTTGAGACTTTCTACAAGTTGTCTATACTTCATTGCATCCTCAAATTCCTTTCCTTCAATAGAAGTGAACTTTAAGTTTTGTTCCATTAGAGTAGTGAGAGGATTGCACTCTGTCATGCCAAACCTGTTCAACAAATCTTCAATGTATTTCTTTTGAGAAAGAAATATGGACTTTGGATGTTGAGTTACTTCAATGCCAAGATAATAATAAACATAGCCCAAATTAGTCATTTCAAAACTTTTCCCCAATTCCTTCTTTATGGATGCAATGTAGCTTTCATTGTTCCCTATCATTAAAAGATAATCTACATATACCACAAGATATACAACTGTTTTGCCAAATTTCTTGACAAATAAGCTTGCATCATCAAGATCAAAATGATTGAAATTGAGTTTCAGAAGATGCTCAGTTAGTTTTTTACACCAGCCTCACGGTGTTTGTTTGAGGCCATACAAGGACCTCACAAGTTTGCATACTTTACGTTCATGTCCTTTCATAGCAAATCCTTCAGGATGCGACATAAAAACATTTTCTTTTAGATCTCCATTCAAGAAAGTAGTTTTTACATCCATTTGATGGACTTTCCAACCATTCTGAGTTGCTAGTGCAAAGAGTGTCTGGATGGTAGCCCATTTTGTTGTGGGGACAAAAGTCTCCTCATAATCGACCCCTTCTTTCTGTGCAAAACCTTTTTCCACAAGCCTAATTCTGTGCTTGTCAAGTGGGCCATCAACTTTATACTTGCTTTTGTAGACCCACTTGCAGCCAATTAGTTTGGTTCCTAATGGAGGATCAACCAGCTTCCAAGTGTTGTTCTTTATGAGGGCATCATACTCCTTTTACATTGATTCTTTCCATTCATCATGAGAAGCAGCTTCTTTGAAGGAAGTTGGTTCAAAATCTGTAGACAAGTTCAATTCACAATCATAAGAAACATCCATATCAACAGGTGAATTAGAGTCATCTACATCACCTCCATTTTGCCGATTTGAATTTATGGTTCCTGTCTTTCCAACTTCATCAGGATGAACACTTTCAAGTGTCTTTCTTAGCCACTTTGGGGGACCTTTCTAAGATGGTCTAGGGTACTCTGTTGATTGAGTTGGGACTGAATCAAGATTGAGTCTCCCAATTCTATCAATTACATCACTTAAAGCATCATCTGTTGTTGGAGTTTCATGTGGGAGAGAGTGTTGTTCAGAAGAAGATTCTAGATGTTGATCTAGTATAGGAATCCCCCCTTCAAGATGTGGAATCTGATTATCAAATTCTTGAAATGATTTTTCTTTTGCTAATCTATCCAAGTGATCAAGTTGCCGCTCAACAACATTGTCAGTTTTGGATGATTCAAGAAAAATTACATCTCTAGATACAACAAACTTTTTATTTACTTCATCATAGAGGTGGTATGCTTTGGAGTTGTTTGAGTACCCTAGGAAGATACACTTACGACATCTAGCACCAAGTTTTTTTCTATGTACCTTTGGTATCAAAGCATGACAGGTGGAACTAAAGACTTTGAGATGTTTTACCGAAGGAACATGTCCATACCACAATTCGTAAGGAGTCTTGCTTCTTATAGCATTAGATGGACATCTATTCTTTATATATGCAGCACATAGAACAACATCAGCCCAAAACATTATCTTTACATTTTTGAAGAAAAGAATGAATCGTACTGTATTCAATATTGTTCTATTCATTCTTTCAGCTACACCATTCTCTTGGGGATTATAAGGCACAGTTGTTTGATGTTTGATCCCATGTTGGCGAAGATAGTTTTCAAATTAAATTGATGTGTATTCTTTTCCATTATCAGTGCGAATAGACCCAATATGAGATTGTGCATCATTTTCAATCCATTTATGAAAATTCTTGAATGTTTGAAAAACATGAAATTTGTTCTTCAATAAATAAACCCAACACATTCTGGTGTAGTCATCAATAAATGTCATGATATATTTATTTCCATTTGCAGAAGGAACAAGAATTGGACCACATAAATCTGAATGAATGAGTTCAAGTTTCCTATGTGCTCTTGAATGTGAATCATGAAAACACTGTTTGTTATGCTTTCCTAGAATGTAAGCATCACATTGCTTAAGTTTTCTAGGAATTGTAGGCAAACCAACAACACCATTTTTTTTCAATAAGCGGAGACTGTCATAGTTCAAATGTCCAAATATAGCATGCCATAATAAACTTGATGGAAGTGTACCTTCTTCTTGGTGAGAATTGTATGAGAAATTTTGTCCATGAGTAGAGGTTCCTTGAAGTTTGAGAAGCCTTTCTTCTTCTATTCCCCTCATGACAAGTGAGTGGTCAGATGCTTTTCTTACGTCAAGCTTGCCATCAATCATCTGAATGGAGTGACCTTGCTAGCGGATGTGGACCAAGGAAAACAAGTTTCTCTTGAGCTGTGCGAGATATAGAACATGATCCAGAAGAAATTTCGGAAGACCAGATAGTTTAAGCCTGATTGTGCCAAGCCCTGATGGATTGATTTTTGATTGATCTACAAAGTATATTGCTCCATCAACATTGTTAGTGAAATCTTCAAAAAAAAATGTCTATGGGTCATGTGCTAGGTTGCTCTTGAATAAAGAAACGAATCATTTTTCCATGAAGCAAGTGAAGCATTAAAAAAATCTTCATTTACTCCAATGTTACATTGTGCCTCAACATAGTGAGCAGATTCAGGTGCTTTACCTTTGTCTGTATCATCAATTTTACCTTTCTGTTGGTTTCTTTTATGCTCAATTTTATCCCATGGTAGCTTGCTTGTAGAGGCATCATGTGATCCATTTCTTTTGTAGCAAATGCAATGCAAATCTGTCTTTTCTCCTTGAGAATGTCTTTCCCCCCATGCCTCTGAAATATCTTCCTCTTCCTCTTTGTCCACCTCTTCCTCTTGTAGAATCTTGAGCAGGATGCTTTTCTTAATGAGCAAGGCACATAGTCTCTTCAGAAGATTCAGCGGCTATCTTCTTTCCAAAAGATTTCTCTCTTTCAGCAAACTTTTTCACAAGAGAGTCAAAGGTTATATATTTTAGATTTCCATTTGCTTGCAATGACTCAAGATAATTGGAGTAGGTAGGATAAAGTGCCTTGAGAAAAATGATAAGAGGAATATCCAATTCAACCTTAGTAGATTTGAGATCATGAATTATAGACTTTACTTCAGATGCAAGAGCAAGAAGATCATTATTTTGCAGTTCAAGAGAGAAGATTTTAATGATGAGTTCAACAACTTCAAGTGCAGAATGTGAGTCATAAAGTTCTTTCAGCTTTTGTAAGGCTTCAAAGGCAGTTGAATATGACGAAATATGGCGACTCACCTCTTCATTTACAGATGCTGCAATTAATGCATAAGCTTTGTTGTTCTTGTTTTCCCAAATGACGATCTCTTTGTCTGAGGTAGGCTGTATTAGATCATTGTCTCGTTCTCCGACACACACTCCTTTCCACAACTCATTGAAAATAAGGGTGTATTTTATCATCCAGGACCATTCAGGATAGTTCTCCTTGCTAGTGAGAACTATTCCCACCATAGATAATGATTGAATGCATTATAAAATCCAAGAGCTGTAAAAATACTTGTGGTTCTAAAAGAAAATTGATTCTGATATCAAAATGTATTCTGGCCTCAAACAATATATTAAATAGAGTCAAACGCATGAGCGTTAACTATGTTAATCACTTTGAAATAGCTTTATGGAAACAACACTATGGTAGCCCA
Organism: Pinus taeda; assembly: GCA_000404065.3. Classification (NCBI taxonomy): domain Eukaryota; kingdom Viridiplantae; phylum Streptophyta; class Pinopsida; order Pinales; family Pinaceae; genus Pinus; species Pinus taeda. Next base: position 7,431 of record APFE031336445.1, on the reverse strand, counting down.
AACAACACTATGGTATAATACGTCTGTATGTATTCTCAAATAATACAAACATTATACCTCACTGCCCTAAAAATATTTACTGCATATAACATTTTAATGCATTATATTTTAACACGATTCAAACACTCATCAGTCTCCATGTCCATGCATCACAGATATTATGACCACAATAACCATGCATATCAAGCGTTATAACCACAATAACCACACAAATCCATTAATAAAACATCACCACGCATACGCATATCGAGTCTATTAACAAAACAAGACAACGTTCTAGCATTCCATCTTATCACAAAAAAACGTAGTAAGATCAGTGAATCCGAGCCAATCGTTCAACTATTTGAAGGAATATACCATGAACATGTGAGGGCAGCATTCAACTATTAGAACACTCAGATCAGCGCTCAACTATTAGAGCAGTCAGACCAACATTCAACTATTTGAAAGGAATATGACCAGCATTCAACTATATTTCACCATTGTAAGAACAGACTTTGGCCTCAGCTACATAAAACAATATAGCTGGAAATCAGTGGCGTCCTTGGCATCCATAGCAATGAATGGATCTGCGTCTATTGCTGGAGCAAGTTTTGGAATAGAAAGAAATCAAGTGACAGAGGGGTGGCGCAGCTTGGTAGCTGTTGCAACACCACAACAGCAGAAGCGTCGAGCATTCAAACATATGCAACTCGGTTCCTTGCACTAATTGATGAAGCCGCGCATTGGCCACCAGAGAGCAGAGGAACGTTTCAGGATACCACCTAATATGTGGAGCAAGCTACTAGGACAACGCTAATAATTACCATGAAACGCTAGGACAATCAGGACATTATGGAGGGGCAATGTTGGCAGTGTAAGGCAGAGGAGTGTTTGCAATGTTAGGTGCAGGTTTGTGTAAAAAGAATATGGCAGATAGGCAGAGGAGTTACAAGGAGCATGAGAGCTAAAGAAGGAGCTGGCTCTGATATCATGTCAGGCCAGGCAGTAACTCCATTAGGCAGAAAAACTAATTCGTATTATTAATTCAATCGGGTAAGTTTGTTATATACATGAGGGAGAGATTGTTCAGTTCATCTCCAGATGACTATTCACATTTTTCATTTATTTATTTACATATATTTACCCAATCACGAAAATTAAATGTCAACATTGTACCTGTCAAGTTATGTTTTGTCGAACCTCTAAGCTGTAAGCATATTAATAAAACACAAATCTAACATTTAAAACAAGTTGTATGTCCTTTCCTAACACTCATGCTAAAATGTTGATGCTAAAATGTTGGGGACCAATCGATGATCAAGTAGAAGGTCCTTAGCATTAGTTCATAAGACCGCAGTGCGGTTGTTCCCGGCTTGAGTAGAATTTCTATTAGAACATCTATTTTTTGAGATAGCTCTCTGTTATAAAACTGATAGTGCAATGTCATCCCATGACTAAATTTCAGGTGGTGGTGAAATATATGTTTTTAGAAGAGATATTATCACATGACTAAATTTCAGTTAGTGGTGAAAATTATTTGAAATTTTTAAAATCCATTGCGTTGTTTTGTAGACGATCTAAGTTGTTACTTGTTTTTTAGACCATCTAAATTGTCAAAGTTATTAGCATATTTTAAAAAACTTAATATTTTATATCTTCTCCCAATTACAAGGCTTCAAATCTAAGATCGATCTGTAAATATCAATTTTTAATAGAATTCAATTTTTTATATCTTCTCCTAATTACAAAATTTCAAATCTAGAATTTTACAAAATTTCAAATCTAGAATTTTTAGATACCAAATTTTAATACAACTCAATTTCTTATATCTTCTCCCAATTACAACCTGCAAATTGAAATGGCTAAATAATTTAATAGTTGAACAAAATCTGATTTCCATATAGTTAATATTAAAAAAGTGTAAATTGAATTTTTTCCGGTAGGTGCCTATTTATAAATTGAAATTTTAAATGAAAATGCCTAAATGTAATTATAAGAACAAAAATGTGATTTCCTATTTATTAATATTAAAAAAATTGTATAATTATTATTTTCTTAGTTACCCATTTTTAATAAATAGAAATTTAAATAATTTTTATATTTGAATATAAATAATGAATGTAAAAATAGTTTATTAACATCAAGATATATTTTTGTAATATAAATAATAAAAATCAAAACTAAATTTTATTATATCTGAAAAACAACAAACATCAAGTAGTTATACATTTCAGAAAGTTTTCTCAATATTTATGGTGTCACTGACCAAAATTATACATATTTTTTCTCTCTTTCCCTTTCTCCTAAGTAAATCTACCCAGTATACAGAGTTATCTTTCTCAATTAGAGATAAATCACAATTCACACTTTCTTCATACAGCTCAACCACTAAGATAGCACGAAATCTCTTTGTCATTATCTAAATGGTCATACTCATCGGAGGCCTTCTCTTCACTAATTGTACACATAATTAAAGTTGTCAAAGAAAAGGAAAATATTATTAGAAATTCTTTAGAATTTATTTTATGTTAGAAAAGTATTACCAAAAGCATTCTAAAATCACCATAATTTTAATTATTTGAAAGTGCAATAAAATTCGTAGTCTTATATATATTTGAAATTTAGAAGTTTAGACTATTCTAAATAATATAAAAAAACAAATTTTCATCTTCAACCCTCTTAGTACCATAGATATGACACTTATTTAATGAATTTTCAAACAAGAATAGTCACTACGAACACTATAAATAGGTATAATATTTGAATCCTTAAAATTTTCACTATAATGTGTCCTCTAAGAATCCCCAATGTGAGAAAACCTAACTAGAAGTTGAGGTTGCTTTACTCACCCTTTCGCTAAATGAAAATGTTACAAATAAAAAGAAGTGAAATTTGTGGCTAATGGGATAATAAAAAACAAAAATCTCTTGTTTTTTTTCTCTCTCATCCACTTTGATCAAGTATGGAACAAAATACAGTTGGATAGAATGAAACCCTTTTCCTCCTAGTGACCAAGTTATAGCAGAACTCGATAGTCTTCTAATGGATATGTTTAACTCCTCCAACTCTTAGCTAGAGTTACAATATTGACTCTTTTAGAGTCTTATTCATCATGGTCATGTGGATAGCCAATTTTCCATGAGTAACGGGGTTGAAATGACATTCTTTTGAATTGTGGTGGACAAAACAAGAAGGTAAACTTTTAGGTGGCATAACTTTTGCGTAGGCACTCTGTTTGACGTATTTCTTATGCCAGTGAAAACGTATCGAAGTGTAGAATTCTTCTAAGGTGTCTAACACAAAAATTGGTTTTTTAACCCATAAAAAATTCAGTAGATGCCTCAACCTTAGTACAAGCATTTTATACCAAAATCCACTATATTGTATCCCACTAGTAAAAAAATTCCCATGATATGAATCCTCCAATTTTTTCACTGTGAAAGAATAAAGATGGGTGAAAAATAACTTAAGGATATAGTTCATATGGCATAGTGAACTATATGAATAATGTGTTGAAAGATGATGAATAGAATAATCCAACACTCCACCCATAATTTTAGATTCGATAGAATAAATTCTCAAAAAATCAACAAAAAGCTACTAAACTTTGTAAAGAGTAGGAAAATCATCCCTAAATAGTCCAAGAATTATAATTGTTTGTTTTTATTGAATAAAATTTAATTATTACACATTTTTTCATCAAAAATTAACATATCTATTGAAATGTGGGCAACCATAATATTAAAATAAGAGATACTAAAGGAGTAACAAGAGTTTATAGTCAATAACTAAAAGCTAATGGGATAAACATTAGTTTGGGTAATGTATAGACATATATAATGCACATAGAAGTATAGTGGAATAAACTAAATTGATAGAAATTATAAGGATTTTGAGAGTAGTGCAAAGTTGTGATCTTTACAATGAAAGCATAATAAAGGCACAATAGGAGTAGAATTACATCAAGGGCCTAGACTAGTTGCAAATAAAAATAAAGAATTATTAAAGCTCAAGACATGAGAAAAAATAAATAATTCATGGAAGAATGAATGACTTAAGAAGATCTAAACACTCAAGAAGTGTTGATATAACTCAAACATATTATTACTTACCCATTCATTAATTTATGAGATAATGTGCATTGAATAATTGTAGATGCATCCCAAGAGTGTCTCTTATTAGAAATGAAAGGACAAGACCTGAGTTAGACAACTTGAAATGTGAAAGTAGGAAACTTAAGCCATCTAACTTTGATGTTGAAAACAGAAGAGGAGATGATGTGAAGACTTAATTCCTATGAATTAGAGAGTACCGTAAATTTCATAGCTACTATAGCGTTCACTCAGCCCTATATTAAGGCCCTAATAAGTTTTTATTATTACTTTAAATTTTATATTAGGATATCATGGAGAACCTTTGATGGGAACATTTTATTGTAATTGTACCCCTTTTCACCAATGTATGCACTAACAAGATCCAGTTTTGGGATCATGAAATATGGTCTTGCACATTGCATTAATTCTAAAATGGGGGTTTCTCATTAAAAAGGACAATAATTATTGGTTTCTTATTATTTTTAGTGTGTGTGGTTATTAAATTTTTCTATTAGAACATATGGTCCTCGGATTATGCTATTTCAAATGAGTAATCTTGACATTTTCATTGTAACTATTTTTTCAAGATGCTTCATATGGTTAAATATTGAGAATATTGAGGAAAATTCTTGGGGACATTGGGTTAAAATTTCATGTCTTTCTTCACTATACTTTTAGATATATGTTCAAAGGAAGATAGGGCTCTTGAATACTTTGAAGATTAGTTTCAAATAGGTCAATCTAGCACTTTAACTACAACCGTTTTGCTAGGATGCTTGATATAGTGACATTTGGGCTGTATTTAGGCAAGATCTTGGAGAACATCTTATTAAAATTTCATAGTTTTGTTCACTATATTTTTTAAGATATACTCTATGGAAGTTAGGGTGTCTGAAGGATCCTAAAATCACATTCAAAAAAGGATCAGGAAATCACTTTTGTTGTAACATTTTTCTAATATGTTTCATGCAATGAAATATTGAGCATGTTATGGAGATATCTATAGGAACATCTAGTTAAAATTTCAGAATTCCGCATGTTATAATATTTGATATTGATCTATATAGAGTCATTATATTGTTTATAATCCATCTTGAAGCTTTCAGAGTGAAAATTGTGAGGAATCATCTCACAAGACCATTTTTACCAAAGGGACCAACTTTGTCAAATTGTGGTTTGAAACCTTCATAGAGAATTTTAAGACATCAAACAATGTCTTTTAGTCATAAACATTTTCCACTTTAGAGTGACGTCTTTTTTCCCTATTATACAAACATAGACCTATCCAACAACGTAAGAATAACCTCAATTAGAGTCATTATGCAAAGTTTATGCCACTTGGAGGTGGAGCATCCTATTTTGTTGACCATAATTCGAGAGGATGAGATGTGATCCCCCATTTCTCATGCAAAAGGGGCTATAGATGTGATCATGATAAAGAATACTATAGAAGAATCCATATGTAAGTCTAACTAAGAATTGAAGTAGTCAAACCTAACCACTAGTAGGCAACAGAGTTGTGTTATAATTACGCCACTAGGAGGAAAACTGGTTCCATTCCTTTTGAGGGAATTTTTCTCCATAAATCAGTACAGTAGCAAAGAGGGATAGGGAGAGAATGCACAAATAGGGTTTGTGTATTGTAATAACTCATAGGCTATAGGCCTTACTTCTTTGTAATTGTAGCCATTTTCTATTTAGAGAAAGAGAGCCACACCTTCTAGTTGGGTTTTCTTCCAAAAGCATTTCCCAAGATAAATCTTGTGTTAATTATCATTTTTGAGTTTCTATTTCACAATCTCTATTTTTTACATATTTATATTTTTCATGCATATGCAATAATAAAATAGTAATTTCTATATCTAGAAGTGTAAATAGAAATAAACACTCTTATGGTAGATATTATATTTTTACACATACTTTTATTAGTTTTATTGTAACGAAGTGTGAAATGGATATCAATGAAATATTATGGATCATATTGATTTCAGAGAAGGTTTGTGTGGGTATATTGTGGAGATTTGTAAGGGAACTAGATTGTCTAAGTAAAAAGTCATAAATACATAGCCATGACCAATAAATCTACTAATAACCCTCCTGATCGTACAAAGGAGAGGAAACCTTGTTTGGAAGAAAATTTATAGATATAAACCGTAACATGAATCACTTTTCAGAATTTAGACATTGTCCATTTGTATTGCATGTAGAATTTCTTTCCATATCCATTGAATTGATATTGAATGTTTTATTGACATTTTGAACCACCATATTTGGTTCATCATATTTCATTAATCCTAATGACGAACCACATATGATGGTTGGAAAAATCGATAAAAAAAAAAACCAATATTAATGTGATGGATACATAAACAAATTCTACAAACATGAATCACCTCGTGGTAGCCTTGAATAATAATATTAGGCCATTCAGAGAAGAAGATGGCTCTAATGTAGAGGCCTTATCAAAGTAGATTAGGAGATCAAGAAGAAATAGAGAAGGAACCAAAAAAAGAAACTAGAAAAATCATCCTAGATCGAATGTCATGAACCATTCATAGTGCCTATTCAAAATGGAAGAGAAGATCTATACAAAGCCATATAAAGGTGACATTGATGCTTTGAAGCTAAATCATTGGTTGCACAAATTAGAAGTTTATTTGAGTATTCATTACATAGAGGAGGAACAAAATATTTCATTTGTGAGGCTGAAATTAGAGGCTCATGCCCTCACTTAGTGGGAAAGCCACATGAAGACCTTGAGGTTCAAAGGATATCTTTTCGAGACAAATTTGGAGGACATTAATATCCTCATAAACTCACAATTTTACCCTATTAGGTATGTAGAGGACTAGTGAATCTGGTGGTGCTATTTTAGGAAGTAGTCCATGGATTTAGTCTTACTACTGGAAAAACCTAAACAAAACAATTGTTTATAGTCAAGAAATATTATATTTTAAATACGATAGTTTTATTTGTGCTATTAAAACGCCTTTTCCACCTTTTTTTTTTTCATTCCTTACAAATTTTAAATAAAATTTTTGAACTATCTCTTCCTGCCTTCGCCTTCCTTGTTTCCATAATTTAACATTGAGAAATCTTAATAACTAATAATTACGACAAATATGCATGTTCATTTTATTATAGTATTTAGCCCAAATCCCGAATGAAACCAAGTTTCCTTCATCAAAACAACCAAAGCTTGTGTTTTTCTTTTTCGACCAAGATTGTCACTTTCCTTGTTCCCTTACTTCGGTTATCTAGTCTTATTTATTTAGCAACCGGGTTCTTCTGATACAAGTTTTCCATATAATGAGTAAAAAAATATAATTGGTTATTTTTATTGTTTTAATTGTAT
>APFE031336438.1:0-10489 GCA_000404065.3 Pinus taeda | reverse complement strand
ATAGTAGAGATGTTGTAACAAAATGTTTTACGTTTTGACTAAATCAAATTACATAAAAATAAAAATGAAAGAAAAAATTTCATGTAATGTAAATATTTTACTTTGTCAAAATAAAAGAAATGAATAAAAAAAAAATAACCCTATAAAAATCAAATAAAAATAAAAATGCCCATGGTATTGAAAAGCCATGGTATTGACCCATGGTACTGAAAATCCATGGTATTGGCCCATAGTATTCATATGGAATATAACTTATTTAAAAGAGAAAATTAATCTATCACAACAATTCACCAAAACTAGAAATTTAATTATTATAATCATTTTAAAATTCATAGTCCAAATACCTGACACTAAAGTGTATTTATGACACCCCATTAACATGTTAGTATTGATACCTGGCTCCCTCCAGATGAAGGAACAAAATATGGAGACTAAACCACCCTCTTAAACATATTTTGTTTATGTGCTCCCATTTATTCTTTTATTGTTCGTTGTCCAAAAATATAGGGAAGGAAATAAGTTCCATTAACACTTATCCTTAGAAACAAAATATGTGGAACGACTTATAGTGCAAGCCATGTACATACATCAACTGTAGGCACACCCACTTCTCAGGCCACCAGGCTGCCGCCAAGAAGTAGTAGCACTAGGGCTCTCACATTAGAAAAAAATGTCAGCAACAACAAGAAACCATCTGCACATGATATGCCACACCCATTAAACAAAAGTGAAATGCCACACCCATTAAACAAAAGTGAAAACAGTAAGCATGAGGGCCGAGATTCTTCTCTGGGCTTTCTACTGAAACAGAATTCAGTCATTGGCCAATCATCCAATTTGAAGTCTGACATGGATGAAACAAATTCTAGACTTAGAAACCTTGAAGAAGACATGGCATGCATGAGGAAAAAAATCAATGGTAGCATCAGAGAAAAAGAAAATAATAGTGACAGTGTGACTGCAAAAGATGAGCTCTCTGATAAATTAAGGGAGAACTCAGATTTTAAGAGATTACATTCAGTTACCAAAGACTGTGGAGGTGGTAGCATAGCTCAGAGGCTCATCAAATCAATACAAAAACTAAGCCTCGGCGGTTCTAGAAAATCTTCTAACCTCAAACTCACTGAGAGTCAAAACGCTTCAAGAAAATCAAAATGGGCTTCAGATTGGCAAATAAGGGACGAAGACCAATGTTCTGCATTGGAGTTAGATTCAAGCTCCCTAATCAATCAATCAGACGCAGTAGACAGAATCATTCAATACCACCTGTTTCTGTTAGCTCAAGTCATAGTGAGATCAATGTTGCTAGAGATAAATCCATCACTGGGAGAAGAAGCCATGAAAGAGGCCGCAGTATTTCCTAGAATTGCATTGTTTCTTTTTGAAGTTCACTGTCACAGGTCAATCTTATTTTGAAATAATAAACAGTTTCACATGAAAAATTGTTCTACATATTTCACATCAAAAATTGTTATCCATATACAATGAAGTACTATATTAACCGGATCTAGATTTAAAAAATGGTTATCCAAATACAATGAAGTACTTTATTAACCAGATTGGTACACTTACATTCTATAATATATTTTCTCATACTTAAGTTTTATCATTGCCAAAACTTTGGGTTATCAAAATCTGCTACCCAAAAACAGCCAACAAGGTTATCAAAATCTACAACCCAAAAACAATCAACAAAGTTATCAAAAACAAATATTTATGTTTGTATTACTCCATCTCATCCATACTGATTTAGACAACTACTCTAAACGCACCTAGATAAAAATATTGTTAAAATTGTGATGCAAAAGTAAATCATTCTACCGGTGTTTTTGTGTTACTTCAAATTTCAAAAGCAGGTAATCATAACATTTTCTTTGCCTGTGGATGAAAGCAAAACTTATCAGATAAATTTTGTATTTTAACAATACAAAGTTCCAAAAGAGCACCATATATCACAACTCCAAAACAAAGTTCAAAACAGGCATTTAAGCCGACTGTGCGCAGTTCTTAGTGTTCCCCTGGCTGAGCATGAAAAGCCATAAAGTTTATGAATTTTTACTTTTATGGCTCACGTTTGTTTGCAGAATTTTGACTATGTCAGCGTGATCTAGCATCAAACAAATTTATGGAATGAGGCTTTTTGGGAGGTGCCTCATCAGGAAAATTGAGCCTGGCTTTCTTCCCTCTGCGCCTCTTGGTTTCTGCATCATATGCTAAAGCAACTTCTAACTGTGTATCATAGTTACCACCCCAAACATTCACGCCTTCGATGGGATCCCTGACTTCTACAGCCCATTTTCCTTTGCGTCGTTTTATACCCTTGTATAGGGTCTTCCGCTGCTTCTTGCTATCTGTCTCGTCTGCTCCTTTGATTTGGGAATTTGTAGCAAGACCTCCTTCAAAGAACATTAAATTTAAGCACATTATAAATTATATGAATCTAAAACTTAATATGAACATCTCAAAATTGTGAGATAATTCAACTCACTTTCATGGACGGTAAAGTTATGAACACGCAATAATACCTAAAATAATTAAGAGGGGGAGTGTCAAACATCTACTTAGATGTTATATATGAAAAACAAGCTTCACATTTGGCAGCCGTTGGAATGCGTCTAATTTTAAAACATTAAAAAGGGCAATTGTTTTCATAGGCTATAATTTCTATATACATGTTACAAAATTTGGTGTGCATATGCCATACATGCACAGTGCAATGCAAATGGATTTGCACAGTGCACTACAGATTCAGATCAAATGCAGAGATTGTGGATGATGACTTGTGCGCCTTGTTTTAAATGCATAATACACTACAGGCTTAGACTTAATCCAGAGATTGTGGATAAGTATTTGCACGCCTTGTTTTAATCTTACCGAGTTGGAATTTTCAATCTGGTATTGTGGATAAAGACTTGCACGCCTTTTTTTTCAAACAGACTAGGGTGGTTATTCAGTAGAACAACCTGCCTTATGATCCAGTCACACCTGCCTTCCTCATAATCAGTACTTCAGTCCTTCTTAGCACACCAGCTTTCTTACCCACCCAGCTTTCTTACCCACCCATCGAACCTTCTTACCTCTGGCCGAGTTGGAACTTTCAATCTGGTATATAATGTTTTATATTTGGACTTTATTTTGATAGTTATTTGCGAGATATATATATTTGGTTGGTTTGTGATTGGTTTTGTTAGCAATGTATAATTTTTTTTATTTTAATTTGTGTACATTGCTAACAAAACCAATCACAAACCAATCAAAATACTATCTCGCAAATAACTATCAAAATAAAGTCCAAATATGAAATATACACACAAAACATTATATACCAGATTGAAAATTCCAACTCGGCAAGATTAAAAAAAGGCGTGCAAGTCCTTATCCACAACACCAGATTGAAAATTCCAACTCGGCAAGATTAAAACAAGGTGTGCAAGTCCTTATCCACAATCTCTGCATTAAGTCTAAGCCTGTAGTGTATTATGCTTTTAAAACAAGGCGCACAAGTCACCATCCACAATCTCTGCATTTGATCTGAACCCTGTAGTGCACTGTGCAAATCCATTTGCATTGCACTGTGCATGTATGCACGCCAAATTTTGTAACATGTATATAGAAATTATAGTCTATGAAAACAATTGCCCTTTTTAATGTTTTAAAATTAGACGCATTCCAACGGCTACCAAATGTGAAGCTTGTTTTTCATATATAACATCTAAGTAGGTGTTTGACACTTCCCTTCTTAATTATTTTAGGTATTATTGTGTGTTCATACTTTTACAGTCCATGAAAGTGAGTTGAATTATCTCACAACTTTGAGATGTTCATATTAAGTTTTAGATTCATATAGTTTATAATGTGCTTTTAAATTTAATGTTCTTTGAAGGAGGTCTTGCGGCAAATTCCCAAATCAAAGGAGCAGACGAGACAGATAGCAAGAAGCAACGGAAGACCCTATACAAAGGTATAAAACGACGAAAAGGAAAATGGGCTGTAGAAGTCAGGGATCCCATCGAAGGCGTGAATGTTTGCATTCGTACCTATGATACACAGTTAGAAGCTGCTTTAGCATATGATGCAGAAGCCAAGAGGTGCAGAGGGAAGAAAGCCAGGCTCAATTTTCCTGATGAGGCACCTCCCAAAACGCCTCATTCCAAAAAGCCTCATGCCAAAACGATTAGGAAGACATGTAAGAGTAAGAAGACATATGAGAGTGAGAAGACATATAAATGCACACACTTGCGAGGACGTTCGGCAAGCTCAGGTGACCCTCAGGGCATAAATTTCAATGTGGAAGCTAATGAAAGATTTTTGAATGGTGTCCGTCAAATCTTTCAATCTGATTCACCCTTACAAAGTAGATCTGTTGAGTCACCAATACCAGGGTATATGCATATCAGCTCAGTTGAAACACCACTTGTACCATTTCATGATCAGGTGCAAGGCATCAATTCTGAGAACTTAATGACACCACCCTTACAAAGTAGATCTGGTGACTCACCTATACCAAGGGATATGCATATCAGCTCAGTTGAAACACCACTTGTACCATTTCAGGATCAGGTGCAAGGCATCACTTCTGACAACTTCATGTCAGAATTTAGAAATGTCAACCTCTCTAATTAGACAACCACTTTCCAAACTGCTTTGGATGCCCTTCATGTTACGTTCTAAGACAATTTAGAAATGTCAACCTCCCTAATTAGACAACCACTTTCCAAACTGTTTCATAAAGTGCAAGATGCCAACTAAAAACTGCAACCTCTACCAACAAAACAAATTACAACCTCTACTCAGTAAAGAGAAATACCTCCTTTTCACAAATGTTGAGTGCATTGAATATCCCCTTGCACACACATTGGAAAAATCAAATAAATGGATACAAAGGAGTTATCAATTTCTATTGCTTTAAAACTCCAATATAAGTCTATTTGAGTTTTATTGTAAGGAAAGCCTCGAGTTTTAGGGTAAGGTAATCATTTTTCGAAAAATCGTTGGAACTTAACCCAATGACTACATAATTATCAATTGCCAAATGTTTATTTCAGTTCTGAAGTATCATCAATCTAAAGCTTTACAAGTCCAAATAAAAGCTAATACCTTTGACCTTTAACCCGTGAACAGTAGACAGTTATGCCCAAGATTTTCTCTCTAGTCCAACGTGAAAGAACAATGAATCATATCAACCTAAAGCTTTACAAGTCCAGAATAAAAGCTAACACCTTTCTTTAACCAGTCAACATAGACAGTTATGCCCAAAGTTTTTTCTCCAAGTGAAAGAGCAATGAATCATTTATGCAGAACTGTGAAATGATAATAAAAATATATCTAACGATAATCAAACATGTATCTAACTTAGTATTCATGTTATATCTGAAATAATGGCTGAGACTTTCAAGAGTATATCGCTTTACAGTTATCCCTAAAAATATAAATCTAATAGTTAGGGAAGATACTCATTGAACACACATGGGATTGGTGAATTCTTATAACTTCCCTGTTGAGAAGAAAATTAGAAGTCCCACTTTCGCATCGCAAGCACTGAGAGCTCATAAGCTCATAAGATTTCTTCACCAGCCCATTCATGCGCAAGGAGGCAAGGATGCATAGAAGGATGGCTGTGAATTTACTATTTCCGTGCACATTCGAGATCTAATGGAAACCCGATATTTGTTGATGATAACTAAACAAGCTTGTGAACCCCAAAAGTTCAGAATGAGAATCCGATAACAAAAAGGGAAAAATAATACTAATTACAAATGTATAGCAACCATCTTCCATTCATAGGGGTTTGGTTTCTTGATATATAGGAGCATAAATAGAGTGTTAATATTCTGACCAATCTATTGGCATATACTATAGAATGTAATGTACTATAACTTGTACATATAGTTGAATGAGGTATTATAATATTCATAATATTTTACTGTAGGCTATCTTTACTTGCACTTAAGGTATTAGATATTTTGATGATTTAACTTTAAAATTGGAAGTCATTTTGTCATTTTACTTATTATAACACACACATCAAATTTGACGGTGAAGAATTTTCACTAATTGTCAAATACCTTGTGAAATCTAAAATCCGTCCCACACCACGTCAATTTCCAGGCGTGAGACCACCCATTTAAATTCAAATTTAGATCTAATCCAAAAACTAATAACAATAAAAATTCATTGGAATTTTATGTCTAGGCTACATTAGAGAAGGATGCCATGGGAAAATCCATGGCTTAAGAATACCATGGGAAAAACCAGGGCCAAGCTCCATCGTTGACGTAGCAATCACCAATCTCCAGTGTCCCTAAACCAAGGCAAGCTCCATCCAATCTCCAGTGTCCTTGAACCAATGCAAGCTCATCACCAATCTCTAGTGTCCTTGAACCAAGGCAAGCTCCATCCAATCTTCAGTGTCCCTGAACCAAGGCAAGCTCCATCATTTATGTAGCAATCACCAATCTCCAGTGTCCCTGAACCACACAGAAAATTTTATTATTCCAAAACATATGAGACTAATCTAAAAGCTAATAACAATAAAAATTCATTGCAATTTTGCGTCTTTAAATAGGCTATATTAGAGAAGGATACCATGGACAAATCCATGGCTCAAGAATACCCTGGGAAAAACCAGGGGCTATCAAAACCCCTGGTTTATTATAAATTATAAGTTATATATAGAATTTTAGGGTTAAATTTAATTTATATTGTCAAGAGGCACTTTCAAGTCAAATATAGTAGAGATGTTGTAACAAAATGTTTTACGTTTTGACTAAATCAAATTACGTAAAAATAAAAACTAAAGGAAAAATTTCATGTAATGTAAATATTTTACTTTGTCAAAATAAAAGGAAGGAATAAAAAAAAAAATAACCCTATAAAAATCAAATAAAATAAAAATGCCCATGGTATTGACCCACGAGATTGAAAAGCCATGGTATTGACCCATGGTATTGAAAATCCATGGTATTGGCCCATGGTATTCATATGGAATATAACTTATTTAAAAGAGAAAATTAATCTATCAAAACAATTCACCAAAACTACAAATTTAATTATTATAATCACTTTAAAATTCATAGTCCAAATACCTGACACTAAAGTGTATTTATGACACCCCATTAACATGTTAGTATTGATACTCGCTCCCTCCAGATGAAATAACAAAATATGGAGACTAAACGACCCTCCTAAATATATTTTGTTTATGTACTCCCATTTATTCTTTTATTGTTCGTTGTCCAAAAAAATATCGAAGGAAATAAGTTAAATGGAACAACAACACTTATCCTTACAACACTTATCCTTAGAAACAAAATATGTGGAACAACTTCATGCCATTGAGAAGGATACTGCAGGCCATGTACATACATCAACTGTAGGCAAACCGCATACCCACTTCTCAGGTCACCAGGCTGCCGCCAAGAAGCAGTAGCACTAGGGCTCTCACATTAGAAAAAAATGTCAGCAACAACAAGAAACCATCTGCACATGATGTGCCACACCCATTAAACAAAAGTGAAATGCCACACCCATTAAACAAAAGTGAAAGCAGTAAGCATGAGGGCCGAGATTCTTCTCTGGGCTTTTTACTGAAACAGAATTCAGTCATTGGCCAAGCATCCAATTTGAAGTCTGACATGGATGAAACAAATTCTAGACTTAGAAACCTTGAAGAAGACATGGCATGCATGAGGAAAAAAATCAATGGTAGCATCAGAGAAAAAGAAAATACAGTGTGACTGCAGAAGATGAGCTCTCTGATAAATTAAGGGAGAACGTAGATTTTAAGAGATTACATTCAGTTACCAAAGACTGGAGGTGGTAGCATAGCTCAGAGGCTCATCAAATCAATACAAAAACTAATCCTCGTGGTTTCCAGAAAATCTTCTAACCTCAAACCCACTGAGAATCAAAACGCTTCAAGAAAATCAAAATGGGCTTCAAATTGGCAAATAAGGGATGAAGACCAATGTTCTGCATTGGAGTTAGATTCAAGCTCCCTAATCAATCAATCAGACGCAGTAGACAGAGTCATTCAATACCACCTGTTTCTGTTAGCTCAAGCCAGAGTGAGATCAATGTTGCTAGAGATAAATCCATGACTGGGAGAAGAAGCTATGAAAGAGGCCTCAGTATTTCCTAGAATTGCATTGTTTCTTTTTGACCATCTTATTTTGAAATAATAAACAGTTTCACATGAAAAATTGTTCTACATATTTCACATCAAAAATTGTTATCCATATACAATGAAGTAATATATTAACCGGATCTAGATTTAAAAAATGGTTATCCAGATACGATGAATACTTTATTAACCAAATTGGTACACTTACATTCTATAATAGATTTTCTCATACTTATTTAAGTTTTATCATTGCCAAAACTTTGGGCTATCAAAATCTGCTACCCAAAAACAGCCAATAAAGTTATCAAAATCTGCTATCCAAAAAGAGCCAATAAAATTATCAAAATCTACAACCCAAAAACAATCAACAATGTTATCAAAAACAAATATTTATGTTTGTATTACTCCATCTCATCCATACTGATTTAGACAACTACTCTAAACGCACCTAGATAAAAATATTGTTAAAATTGTGATGCAAAAGTAAATCATTCTACCGGTGTTTTTGTGTTACTTCAAATTTCAAAAGCAGGTAATCATAACATTTTCTTTGCCTGTGGATGAAAGCAAAACTTATCAGATAAATTTTGTATTTTAACAATACAAAGTTCCAAAAGAGCACCATATATCACAACTCCAAAACAAAGTTCAAAACAGGCATTTATGCCGACTGTGCGTAGTTCTTAGTGTTCCCCTGGCTGAGCATGAAAAGCCATAAAGTTTATGAATTTTTACTCTTATGGCTCACGTTTGTTTGCAGAATTTTGACTATGTCAGCGTGATCTAGCATCAAACAAATTTATGGAATGAGGCTTTTTGGGAGGTGCCTCATCAGGAAAATTGAGCCTGGCTTTCTTCCCTCTGCGCCTCTTGGCTTCTGCATCATATGCTAAAGCAACTTCTAACTGTGTATCATAGTTACCACCCCAAACATTCACGCCTTCGATGGGATCCCTGACTTCTACAGCCCATTTTCCTTTGCGTCGTTTTATACCCTTGTATAGGGTCTTCCGCTGCTTCTTGCTATCTGTCTCGTCTGCTCCTTTGATTTGGGAATTTGTAGCAAGACCTCCTTCAAAGAACATTAAATTTAAGCACATTATAAATTATATGAATCTAAAACTTAATATGAACATCTCAAAATTGTGAGATAATTCAACTCACTTTCATGGACGGTAAAGTTATGAACACACAATAATACCTAAAATAATTAAGAGGGGGAGTGTCAAACATCTACTTAGATGTTATATATGAAAAACAAGCTTCACATTTGGCAGCCGTTGGAATGCGTCTAATTTTAAAACATTAAAAAGGGCAATTGTTTTCATAGGCTATAATTTCTATATACATGTTACAAAATTTGGTGTGCATATGCCATACATGCACAGTGCAATGCAAATGGATTTGCACAGTGCACTACAGATTCAGATCAAATGCAGAGATTGTGGATGATGACTTGTGCGCCTTGTTTTAAATGCATAATACACTACAGGCTTAGACTTAATCCAGAGATTGTGGATAAGTATTTGCACGCCTTGTTTTAATCTTACCGAGTTGGAATTTTCAATCTGGTATTGTGGATAAAGACTTGCACGCCTTTTTTTTCAAACAGACTAGGGTGGTTATTCAGTAGAACAACCTGCCTTATGATCCAGTCACACCTGCCTTCCTCATAATCAGTACTTCAGTCCTTCTTAGCACACCAGCTTTCTTACCCACCCATCGAACCTTCTTACCTCTGGCCGAGTTGGAATTTTCAATCTGGTATATAATGTTTTATATTTGGACTTTATTTTGATAGTTATTTGCGAGATATATATATTTGGTTGGTTTGTGATTGGTTTTGTTAGCAATGTATAATTTTTTTTATTTTAATTTGTGTACATTGCTAACAAAACCAATCACAAACCAATCAAAATACTATCTCGCAAATAACTATCAAAATAAAGTCCAAATATGAAATATACACACAAAACATTATATACCAGATTGAAAATTCCAACTCGGCAAGATTAAAAAAAGGCGTGCAAGTCCTTATCCACAACACCAGATTGAAAATTCCAACTCGGCAAGATTAAAACAAGGTGTGCAAGTCCTTATCCACAATCTCTGCATTAAGTCTAAGCCTGTAGTGTATTATGCTTTTAAAACAAGGCGCACAAGTCACCATCCACAATCTCTGCATTTGATCTGAACCCTGTAGTGCACTGTGCATGTATGCACGCCAAATTTTGTAACATGTATATAGAAATTATAGTCTATGAAAACAATTGCCCTTTTTAATGTTTTAAAATTAGACGCATTCCAACGGCTGCCAAATGTGAAGCTTGTTTTTCATATATAACATCTAAGTAGGTGTTTGACACT
>APFE031336421.1:44905-69271 GCA_000404065.3 Pinus taeda | reverse complement strand
GGGTCCAGTGCAGCCACTTGTGTGAATTGGCCTCTTCACACACTCACTAACCTCTGATCCAACTACGCAGTCCTGAAGGAGATAAATCCTTCTCATGGATGAGCTTCCTTTATAGGAAAAACATTCATCCAACTGATAGTACACTATCCCTTCTTTGATCTCAACTAGGTCTCTGTCTGAACTGACATGCATGAGTTATTCATGAGAGAATCTTTAGTTATCTAAAGTGCAACAGTTAAATGCAAACATGCATTAACTAACTGAACTCATATTAATTTAAACAACCTGTTTAAATCAATCTAATTGGACATGACTCTATTAATTGAGCCAACTAATTACTACTCAAATTAAAACTCATCCTTATCTGTTTAATTGATGGTTAAATTCCTCAATTAATAGAGAAACTGTTGCATGTCCTCACATAGACTTCATGTTTGATTTTTCACAACTAATTAACTTATTGTGAATTAATTAATTTATTTTCAAATGGTTGTTAAGTTCAAATTCAAATTTTACTTCACTATTCTAGTTTAGGGGCTGACTAAAATAGAAATTCATCCCGAACTGCTAAAAATAGCAATATTATTTTTAGCACTTCCATTTTTCGTTCCCTGTTGCTCAATCCAGCACTGGGACACAAACTGCTATTTATAGTAGTGCTATTTTTAGCACTTCTATTTTTAGCATTTCTTGTTGCCATTTTCAACACTCCCTCTCAAAAATAAAGGCTTCAACTCGAACTTGATCCTGTACCTTTGGAATGTTCTGCATGCAACACCCCTACCAAGTGTGGTTGCTCCAACAACTCTTGGAACAAAAAAAACTCCCAACTGACCTATCTGTTGGGCTAGAAACATACTCTGATGCTGAAGCTCTACTTGCTACTGACAAGTGCTCCCTCTCTGACCTCTGAGCTACTGCAACAATCCATGCATCTTGCACCATTGCACACCTCTATGTGCCACCCTGCACTGGTACAACACTCCTATGCCTCTCACATTGCTGCATCATGCTAGCTCTACACAATGCTGGGACTCTTGCACTGTAGCTCTCTCTGTCGCTTGATCTGCATCTGTCTCTACCCAATCAGCCAGTCCTGCTACTCCTCGTCGGGGCTCTTGTAGCAAAGTCAAATCAAAGAGGTTGAGTACCTCAAGGATCCTGTCCCTAGCTTCCATGGGATGATCACTCCACATCACCCCACCTCCTACCTGGAGGTATGGATGCATGTGATCCCTCTTCCCACCTGGCTTGAAATTTCCCCCTACTGGAGGTCTCTACATGAGTAGATGTCTCTACTCGATCTCCTCTCATCTTCCCCTGTTGTGGATGATCCACAACTTCCTAAAGTTGCTTCACCAATCGTGGCTCCTCCACAATCGTCTGAGACTTCTTCTGGCATTGCATGTTGAGAGGTAATATTCTCCCCCTCTCAACCACCAAGTCTCCATTATTTGCCTTGCTATTCAAGGCTTTGCATGCATCTTGAACCTCAAGAGCATACAGGTTCTTGACCCGTGAACTGACCTGCTTCACCTGTCTAGTGATGATGTGTCTAAGGAAAACCTTTCCCTTACTGAAGACTACATCATAGCCTATGTCTTCCAGCATCGCGATCGACACCAAGTTTCTCTTCAGTCCTAGTACATACTTGACATTGGTCAAGGTAAGGCGAGCTCCATGCTCCCTCTGAAAAATAACTGTGCCTACACCTGAGACACTGTACTTTTCATCATTACCCATTGCTATGAGTATCTGGTGATCTTTCTCCTCCAAAGTACTGAACAAACTCTTGCCGCCATTCATGTGGAAAGAGGATCCACTGTCAAGAAACCAACCAATTCCCACTATGGATGAAACCATGCATGCGAAGAGTGTGAAATCCAACTTGAACTGTGAAGCAAGTGCCTCACCTTCAGATCCTTCCCCGGATCCCTTCTTGGATTTCCTTTGTGGAAAATTTGTAGCAAAACAGCCCACCTCATGACAATGAAAGCATCTCACACTTTTGATTTGTCAAACTTCTTCCCACCATGGGAAGAACTGGATTTGGAAAGAGAAACCTTCTCCTTCCCCTTCTTCGCCTTACTTGCTAAGGCACAATTTTCTTCATCCTCCATGGATGAAGAACCATATTTGGTGCTTCTTCTTATCTCCTCCAGCATCAAATCCAACCAAAGTCATTCCCAATTTGGTAGTTTCTCTCTTCCATTAATCGAGTCCTAGTAGCTATGCCAACTCTTAGGAAGACTGAGGAGTGCAAGACTCACCATGTCATCATTAGCTGTCATGATCCATACACTTCCAAGCTCATCCTTGCATGAGGTGAGCTTGTTCAGATACATAGAGATCGTGTCACCCTTTTCACACTTGATCTTTTGAAGTTTTTCCTTCAGTGCCAGCTTCCTATGATCATTGCTATTCTGATAAAGATCTTTAAATGTTTTCCACATCGAAAACAGAGTCTCCTTCCCATGGAGGCTTGAGACAATGTGATCTCGAACTCCCTCCAGGAGGATTCTCCTTGCTCTAGCCACACACTTTTTCCATTCCGCCAGTTGAGTAGCATCAGTCAGCTTTTGGACTTCTTGATCAATGAATTCCTTTAGATCGTTATCTTCTAATACTGCCTCCATGCAATCCTTCCAGGATATATAATTCGAACTACCATCAAGGGCATATTTGAGTCTCAAACCACTGAACGCCAACGGTGAAATAAAGGTGATAAGAACTAAATTCAATATTTAGAAACCACAAACTTCAACTTCTCTCTTCTTGTATATTGTTCTTCCTTGATCACCTGTGCTCTGATACCATGTAGAAATTCCCATTGTAGATCACCTGTTAATGCAATGTACTAAAGCAAAACACCTGATCTACTTCTAAAAACAATTTAGTAGAAGCTTAATCGGACATGAGCAACATAAATAAGAACACATATAGCTAATAAAAAGGAATCAATCACACATAACACAGAAGAATTTACCCGAGGAAAGCCTCAGCCTAAAACCACAACTCTGTACTATCATACAAGTGGAAATATTGCTAGTATTACAAAAGGAATCAGCTCAAATGTTATCCTGCTCTCTCTGCAATACCTCTGCTACTCATAGATAATAAAAGGCCTCTATCTAACCTTTGGTCTACCCTCCAAGCCTCCTATTTCTTTGCGAAATTTTTATTGGGGTCCAGTGCAACCACTTGTGTGAATTGGCTTCTTCACACACTCACTAACCTTTGATCCAACTACACAGTCTTGAAGGAGATAAATCCTTCTCATGGATGAGCTTCCTTTATAGGAAAAGCATTCATCCAACTGATAGTACATTGTCCCTTCTTTGATCTCAACTGGGTCTCTGTCTGAATTGACATGCATGAGTTATTCATGAGATAATATTCAGTTATCTGAAGCGCAGTAGTTAAATGCAAGCATGCATTAACTAACTAAACTCACATTAACTTAAACAACCTGTTTAAATCAATCTAACTGGACTTGAATCTGTTAACTGAGCCAACTAATTACTACTCAAATTAGAATTCATCCTTATCTCTTTAACTGATGGATAAATTCCTCAATTAATAGAGAAACTGTTGCATGTCCTCACATAGACTCATGTTTGATTTTCACAACTAATTAACTCATGGTGAATTAATTTATTTATTTTCACTATTTTAGTTTAGGGACTGACTAAAATAGGAATCCATCCTGAACTGCTAAAAATAACAATGCTATTTTTAGCACTTCCATTTTTCATTCCCTATTGCTCAATCCAGCACTGGTACCCAAACTGCTATTTATAACAGTGCTATTTTTAGCATTTCTTGTTGCCATTTTCAATAATATCATTAGTGGTATCCTCCAAATTAGGTTTGCTCATTATATAATTTAAAACTTGGGATATTGGATGAGTAACAATAGAGGGGTTACTAATAAAACTACTAATAGTGTCATCCTCTCTTTCATTTTTAGAATACAATGCCTTACCAATAGTGAGGAGTGACCATGCATCATCCCCTTTTGGTTTAAATTCAGGCCATAAAGGGCTTTCATAATTAACACTTGGTTTTGGTTGGAGGGTAAAGGATGAGGTTATTTAAAGTATTCCCATCATATATAATCATAAAACCAAATTTTCAAGTAATGAATGCATTTACAGAGGTTAACCATGGTCTTTCTAAGATCACGAGGTGTCCTCCTAGGTGTGCCTTAAGATATAACATTAGGAATTCAATAGGACATTATCAGGATTCCATTAAAATCATAACATATTCTAGAATTCTCTTAGGACAAAGTTTGGATCTATTATCTGGTTCCAGTATAGTAGGGGTTGGTCTCTAATTGGTGAATCTGATCAACTCAAATGTTTCTCTAGTAATTACATTTCTTGCAGCACCCAAATCAACCAAGTTGTTTGGAATATCTATTTCTACAATGTGGATAGTTACTGCCAGATTTCTTGGGCCATCATATTTGGTAGACGAGGTTCCACCGAACATCAATTTTGACAATTTTACCACCACATGGAAAGTGGGAGGATCTTGGGGATTTCTACCATGTTTCTTAACATAAACTTCCCTTATTTTTTTTTCCATAGATTGGGACATCTCTAATTTCTTAGAGTAATGGAATTCAAATGTACAAATTTTTAAACTCCTTCAAGAAATCAGACTCAGGTTGTGGAAGAGCCTTTTCTACAGTTAATCTCTCTGGATAAGGTGGATTAGAAGGAGTCTCAATAATGATAACAACATCAATGGTTATATGTCCAACAATAAAAACAACATCAACTATTATACAAGTTTTAGCAGTAATAATGGCATTGACTATTTGTAGAATTTTCTTGTAGATTCAAATTGAAGATTGTAATCTGATAAATCAATTGACTTGAATCTACTCTACTCATTAGCGGAGACAAAAATGATCGGTGAAATCACGAGGTAAAAAAGGAATATTTCCAATCACAAATAACACAATAATTTTCCAGGGAAATCCAAATCTAAAAACTCCTTCTATTTTTATATTGCATTAAGTAGAAAATCTGAGAAGAAAATATACTGTTTTTTCAACCCGAACAATCTCTTAACAAGTACAATCTATCTCACTGCTTCACAAACCAGCTCAAGCGAATACTTAGTCAAATATGTTTCCCATCAAGCTCCTACTTCCTTGGGAAGTTTCCTAAGGAATTAGCCCATATTTAATTGGGAAATTCCTCATCCATAACTGTCCAATCCATCCATAGGCCTTCCTCTAATTTCATGCATCGTTAGTTTAATTTAGATTATTTTACAACTGATAGTACATTGTCCCTAAACTCTAATATCAATTGGGTATTTCTTAGAACTGACATGAATGAGTTAGTTCTGAGTGAATTATCAGTTATCTGATTGATCATTGCATGCAAACTAAATCCAAATCAATTCACTTGACCTCTCACTAGTTCCTCCATTAGTTAGAACTAGTTTAACTGAATTTAATTCAGCGAAACTAAATTAAATAATTACAACTCAATAATAACTAAACCTTGGCCCTTAAAATTTAGGGATCACTCTACATGACTCTAGATAGACTCCCATCTCAAATTTACAGAGCCAACTAAGTCAACTTAACTTAGTTAACTACTACAAGTTGCTATGAGAATTAGAATTAGAATTTAATTCAAGGAAAAATTAAATTGGGATTTTTCATTTTGCATTTTTTCAAGACTCCCTCTAAACAAGAAATGGAATATATGCTACCCTGATCTTGCCTCTGTGAAACTTGAATTTTCATCTTGACAATGCCTTTGTCAAAATATCTCTATCTTGCTCCTCTGTAGGAATGTACTCCAACAACATGATTCTCCTATGCACACAATCTTGTAGATGGTGATACCAGATGTCAATATGCTTGGACTGATCATGAAAAAATGGATTCGCAGAGAGTTTGATACAACTCGAATTGTCACAGCAAATCACTCTAGGATCTATCTGCTAACCAAACAACCCAACAATGATCTTCCTCATCTAGATAGCCTTGCAAGTTGCTTGACTAAAAACCATGTGCTCTGCTTCTACTGAAATGAGTGCAACTGATCTCCGCTTCCTATTGTACTAATAAATTGTTGTTGACCCAGTATTGAAGATTCCTCCTGATGTGCTCTTCCTGTCCGATGGACTCCCTTCCCAATATGCATTTGTGAAGCCTTGAAGCTTCACTCCCTCTGTACTAAAGACCAAACTGAGTGTTGCTTCTGATGTATCTCAACACATGTTTAGCTTCCTTCCAATAAATTTTGGTTGGCTTAACTGCTTGGTCAATTTAATGTTCTTAAATTGCAAGCATAAATTATCTGCTAGAGTTGGTAAACTTATGAAGTGCAAGTTCACTATATATAGTAGAATCCTTTCTTTTAATTTGCAAGATGATGGTTATATTTGTTTTGGGGATTTTCGTTGTTATCTAGGTTCCTGTTTGTAAGCATTAGGTTTCTACAAATTAATAAGTGGAAGTGAAGTGATTGTTAGACTAATCTACCAAATCATATATATATTGAATATCATTTCTATGACTAGTTTTCAATAAATTATTTTAGAACAAAAGAGATTTATGAGTCAGTCCTTTCTAAAACATTTTATGTTAATCATTCCAAAATTATGAACCTATGCTAAACACCTTGCTGCAATAAAACATAGTATTGAGATTCAAATGATTCTAAGAGCAAGAAAATGATCCTTTAAAAGTTGTCTGTAGAATATATACAAATTTTGATTCTAAAAAGTATGAAGGTAATCTTCTAACATTGACTACAGAGTATATACAAGTTTTGATTCTAAAAGCATGAAAACAATATTTTAACACTTACTGTAATTAAGCGAAAAAACATTGAAGAAGCTAAACCATTAAACCACTGTGAAGAAATTCTAGTACAAAAAAAATAATGAGATTTAACTGAGTTATAACGAAATGATAAAATAGTGAAGTAAGGAAACTAAGCTAGAACGAAATGATAATGTGATAACATAAAGAAATAAAATGAAATAAACTTAACCTCGACTGTCTACAGGGGCCCTCTGCATACATTGGGTGTAAATCACGCTCAAATACACATCGAATAACATAAATGTAACTTTAATTCCATATGAGAACAAAGGTCTGTTTCAGACAATTTCTTCAGAGATTAACTATTACTTCCTTTTTTTATATCCTTTACAGAGGATACATATTTATATATAGAATGTGTGCTCAAAAGTTTGAGACTTCTATGCCTACAGGGTTTTTAATCAATCCTTATTCAAATTCGAAACTTTAAACAGTAAAATTATTATCTCAATGATTTTCTATTTGGATAGCAAATTAGAGAAACGTGATGCATTCAAACTTATACTGCTACGTGTTTGATCCATGCCTTTGACCATGCCACTGTGTGATTCCTTCAGAGAATTGTCTCAAGCGAATAGGAGGAGATCCACGAGGGGATCGATCCTCAACCGCCCATATGCTTCCTTCCTTCGTTGGTGCACCAGAACACCGCAAACCATGCAGATAGCTAAAGATTTGTAAAATAGCCGCATAATCATATTAATTCTGTAGCTAATGCAAACTTTAACATAATAATAAGGCACATTATTTGAATATGAAAAATAAGACATATGAGAGTTTTTACCTTATCAAAATCTATGGTTTTACTGCTTTTATTGAGTTGATAGCGATGATGAAAAGAGGAAAATGGAGAAAAAAGGGAGTCAAAACAAAACAATTATGGAAATCTACATTAACCGTGGCTTGACTAAGTTTGTTAACTACAAAACACATGTCTGGTTGTGTATTCACCATACATAATTGAACCCATAAACTGTCTATAAATAGTAGCCTCCACTACCTGAAGTAGAATCCTCCTTCCTCCAGTTACTTGCTAGAGGAGTCTCCATAGGTTTGTTGCTCTCCATGTGGAACTTCTTCAGTATCTCGCTCGCATACTTGCCCTAAGAGACAAACAAATCCTCATCTCCTTTCCATACCTCCATACCAAGAAATTAATGCATGAGCCCCATGTCCTTCATCTCGAACTCTCTTACAAGATCCTCATTGAGAGATTTTATTAGCTTCTCATCACCTGTCAGAATCAAATCATCGACACATAATACTATAATCAACAATTTACCTTGAACCACAATATGGTAAAGGTTTGTATCTACTTCACTTTTGGTGAAGCCCAGCTTGGTGAAATAGCTATTGATCCTGGTGTACAAGAATGAGTTTCTTGTTTTAGTCCATACAATGCTCACTTGAGTGTGCACACATGCGACTCTCTATTGAAGGTCTCAAATCCTTCCAGCTTCTCAATATACAACTCTTCCTCAATCATGTCATTGAGGAACATTGTCTTTACATCCATATAATGTATCTTCCATCCAATCTTCACTGACAATGATAGAATAGATTTGATTGATGAGTACCTTTCTACAGGAGCAAAGGTCTCATCGTAATCAATTCCCTCCACCTGAGAGAACCCTATGGCCACAAATTTAGCCTTGTGTTTCTCCACACTCCCATCTTCTGCTTGCTTTACTTTGTAAATCCATCTGGAACTCACCACTAACTTGCCTGCTGGTCTTGGGACCACTTCCCAAACATTGTTTCTAATAATGGAGTCATACTTCTCAACCATGGCATCAACCCATACTGGTTGTTGCACTACTTCCTCGAATGAGGATGTCTCAATCTCTACACTCTCACTCATCAGAGCCATGTAATGAGTGTATCGATCTAGTGACCTCCTCTACCTACACTGTGATGTGGGTGCTCCCATAATATCTCTTGTATCATGCATCAATCTATTATCTTCTTTGGTGTGCTTTCTTCCATCTATGGAAGTCTCTGCATGAGTGGGTCTTTCCACTCTCTGCTCCTCTACATGTGGTTGCTCCACATCATCCTGAGGTTCCTTATTTGGAGCTAAAATATCCTCATATGCATGTAACTGAAGATCCCTCTCAAGGGAATATCTCATGGCCTTCTCTAAATCGAACTTCACATCTCTACGAACCACTATCATCCTATTGGATGGCAGGTACACTCGATAGTTGTGACATGAGAGAACTTTTAAGGTCTAAAATGGGCCTCCCAAGAAAAATATACAACCAAAATAAAGTTTATAAGAACCAATAGGATTCAAGACAATGATGTTAACCATCGGGGATGATTCACCATTTTTGGGGTAAAAAAGTCAAAAGATTAAAAAATAATAAAATAATAAAACTACTTTTTCAAGTTATCTCCTTAAGGTTTTACTCAAATTTTGAGCGAGAGTACTCGTTGGATAAAATTTTTAATTCCTCATCCAATTAGTACCCATGTTGCATACTTTTGAAGGACCATGCTACACGAAAAATGAGAAATACATGAAAAAACGTAATTGTAATCACGCTTTTTCATGTATTTCTCATTTTTCGTGAAGCAGGGTCCATCAAAAGTATGCAATATGGGTAATCCTTGGATGAGGAATCAATGAGTGTTCCCACTCAAAATTTGAGTAAACCCCTAGGACGATAAGTTGAAAATACGAGTTGAAAAATAAATTTTCCTTTTTCCCTCTAAAATTTGATGATGTAATCTAATCTTATTTTATTATTTCCACTATTATTTTATAATTTCCTTAGGAGGCCCATTTTAGACCTCAAAATTCCCGTAATGGGTGTATTAGTGTACCCCAGAAATATTCCCAACTCAATTGTTGGCTCTAGCCTTTTCCATGCATCCTTGGTAACATGACAATAGAGTGATGAACCAAAGATCCTGAAGTGTGCTACATCTGGTTTCTTACCTGAAAAAATCTTCTTTTGGTGTACTCATCTTGAGAATTCAATTAGGTATTATGTTCTACAAATAAAAAACTGTGTTTCATGCTTCAACCCATAAGTGTAACGGTAGGCCTTGATCATGTAACATAGCCTATGTTTCTCCCACAATACTTCTAGTCTTCCTTTTAGCCACCCCATCCTGATGTGGACTATGAGATGTTATTAACTCCTTTCGAATGCCTTATGAAGCACATAAGTTCTTGAATTAATTTGACACATATTCTCCACCGTTATCACTTCTGAGAGCTTTAACTTTCCTACTAGTAGCTTTCTTGACAATTTATTTAAATTCACAAAATTTAGTGAATGTTTGATGTTTCTTTTGCATGAAGAAAATACAACACTTATGAGAAAAATCATCAAAAAATATTACATAATACCTATCCTTGACCATGGATGTTGTCGAGAATGGTCCACACACATCTGAGTGAACTCGATCAAGGATTGCTTGCACTCGATTGCCTTTATCATGAAAGGAAGCTTTGGTGTACTTCACTAATGTACACCCTTTGCATGTGTCTCTTTACTCTAGTTTACCCTTGGGAAGTTCTGTATAAATTGTTTGCATGAACTTCAAAGCTCCTGGGTGCAAGTGACCCAATATTCTATGCCACAACTCACCGATGTCTCGACTCTGCACCTTCTCTGCTTTGGTGCTTAAAGCAACACAATCTTCTATATCCAATTTGTAGAGGTTCTTCACTCAAAACCTGATCCGCTTCACCTGTCATGAGGTTATGTGACGAAGGAAATACTTTCCCTTACTAAATATCACATCATAGCCATGGTCCTCCAACATGGAAATAGAAACCAAGTTCTTTTTCAAACCTAGAACATACTTTACATCTTTTAATGTGAGGGGAGAACTAGACTCCCTCTAAAAGGTAACAGTATCGATGTTGGTCACGTTATACCTCCCATCATCTCCCATCTCAATGTGCATCTGGAGGTCCTTATCCTCTAAGTCACTAAAGAACTATTTGTTTTCGGTCATATGGAATGAGGTTCCATTATCCATGTATCACACAATACACATCACTAACGTAACCATGTAAGCGATGAGGGTGAAATCTAGTTCGAACTATGAAGCAATTGTTGGAAAATACTGAGGGGGGGGGGGGGAATCAATATTGTTTAGCAATTAGAACTTTTAAATCTTTTTTGAGCATTCATTAATCTTCAATTATCATTAATGTTTATGTAGTAACAACAGTGAATAAAAGAACATAGAAGGCACAAAAATTTTAGGTGGAAAACCCCCTCCGGGTCAAAAACCACCGAATGATTTTCTAATAATTCTTTAATCTTCAACTCCAATTGAAAAGAAAGCTCCAACTTCCTAGACTCTAGAAAATCATTCTTTCTCTAGGTCCCATTGGATGGACTCTCCAATGCCCGAGATTCTTCAATAGTCAATTGAACGAATGCCCCAATACCCAATGAGCTACAACTCACCCTAGCACCACCCTACGACCCTGAAGTTTTCACAGGCTTGAACCTGTTGGTGACTTCATGCACTAGCCTAGCACCACACTACCACCCTATAGAAGAATAAAAGAAGAATGGACTCCCGAACTAGGGAAAATGGTCCACTTTACAATGATATAGAATGATGTAGAAGAAGACGACACACTAGACCATAACCCAAACTATGACACAACCACCTAATGATGATCCTAAACCTTCCAACACTACTTCTTCAACTCTTGGCATATAGACACTTGTACAACTTTTACAATGATGCTTTTACAATGACTCTGTACAATGATAATTTTACAATGATTGTATGCATTGCTTCCCACTTGAAGACTTCATATGGTGAACTTCTTGCTGTTGTTCTACACCTTGATTGCACTCTTGTCATGATATCCATTCTCACTCTTCAGAACATTAGGTTATGCATCGAGTATTCTCTTGATGAATATATAATACCTGCAAAAAGTCTTCAAGGAAATACCCATGACATGATAATAACAAAACTTACCTCGTCCGACAGAGCATATGTTAGTGCTAAACAGAAACAAAAAATTAGAATACAAAGAACCTAATGCAATTAAGAAATGAACATGCATATACAGAAGATACTTACTTGCAGCTTACTTCTGCTGCATCATTTTGCTACACCTTACTCTTTTCTGCCCTAGAAAGTCTGGTCCTTTGTACCCCTTGACATCACTTGATCTAGTTTTTCTCGCCTTCTGGGAGAATTATATTTAATCTGATGTATCCATGTGATTTCATATCCCCAATATGTGATGTTCGGTCCTATAGTATCCCTCTAAGTCTTCTTTCCAATGCCACAGGTCTGACCCGATTTGGACTCTTGAAGGCAAAGTTATGCCCAATCTCTCACAATGGCCTAATTATGGACTAATTTAGTAGAGCAAACTTGTACAATGTTCCACGTGTCACTATTTTCTCCTTCGAATCTGAAATTGATACACAGAAAGCTACAGTCCATGCACTATCCACGACTTTTTATAGAATTCTAATCCTCTTCTCAGAGAGAGAGTTATGACAATTTTCCCAAGGTCACTTCTTTGAGATGAAATTTGGGAGCCTGTAAAAACCCTAACTTCCACAGATCATATCTCCGAAAATATAGCGAACCAAGATCTGAAATTTGGTCATGACGTTCATCAGGATTGCGAATCAAATGGGTTTTCATTTCAAAATCTAAGACTTCGCAGAAATGAAGTTATAGTGAAATTTCCACGATCACTACATTTGGAGGATATATGAGATTTCTTTTTATAGAGTTGAGAGGGACTTCTATAGAGAATGTTGGAGGGATTTTAGGAGCTTAAAAAATTATTAATTATTTACTATTCAATGACCAAAACCAATTATGAGTGCCATGCCACAACCCCATAGAGTGTTAGCCACTAACTGGGGTTACTAACTTCAAACATGAATATCTCTCAAACCATGAAGAATTACTTGGCGTGCCATATATCAAAGGAAACATCTCGAGGAGTAGAATCCATTTAGAAGACCCTTGACTCAAAATAGAGTAAGGTGTCAAGTCAAAATTCCCTTGAAAGATCAAGGTAGCCCTTGGTGCTGCTTGGGTTGACATCAATGAAAACCTCAAATCATGTTTAGATCAACAGCAATAGCTTCACCTACCGCTCCTCTTGAGGGATTCTTACCAGCCTTCTTGTGTGAATAATTTGTGGCATAGTGTCCCAGATCGTGACAATTAAAGAATTTAATTTTAGACTTGTCCTTCTTCTTTCCGCCCTAACTAGAATCTTATTTGGAATGGGATGATTTCCCCTTCCATTTCTTTGCCTTTCTAGCGAAGGCACAATTCTCCTCATCATCATGCTTAGATGAGGATCCATCTCTGGTGTTCCGCCAAATATCTTATTGTACCAAGTTGAACCACAATCACTCCTATTCTTGGTAGCTTCTCCCTCCCATTAACTGAGTCCTGGTAGTTGTGCCGACTCTTGGGAAGTCCTAGAAGTGCTAGGTTCACCAGATCATCTTCAACAATAATAACACCGACACTTCCAAGTTCATCTCGACATTGGGTGAACTTGATCAAGTACTTCAGTATTGTATCACCCTTCTCCATCTTGATCTTTCTGAGCTTGTCCTTCAATGCCAACTTCCTGTGGTCATTTTTGTTTTGAAACCGGTCCATCAAGGCCTTCCACACTACAAAATGAGTTCCCTTACCATGGATATTCGAGACAATATGATCTCGAACTCCTTCTAGGATAATTCTTCTTGCCTTTGCCACACACTTTCTCCATTTTGCTAGATCCTATGCATCAATTAATGGTGTTAGGTAAACTTGACTCGGGATAGAGTCAAAGTTGACGAGGTTAAGTAGTGATGGTTTTCGGGCACATGGTATTGTGCACCCATAGTATTCTGCCCGTGGTAATATATGTAATGGAGGTTATAAAAGGGTAGAAGGACTTCATTGTACTGTAAGACCTGGAGGTGAGCGGTGAAGGCTCACTTGATTGGATTGGCCAGGGTTTTGGCCAATGCTAATAAGATCTTATTAGGTTGGGTTTTTCCCCGGATTTGGGGCTTTCCCGGATAAACATTTGCGTTTATGTGTTTATGGTTGTTGTTGGTTATTTTTATATTTATTCATCTCAGTAATTATTTATGTTATGCAGTAAATTTTTTAACAACTGGTATCAGAGCCAAATATTGGGTTTATAGTGCCTGATGAGATCAATGCAGCCTTTTTTTATAGATTTGGGTCTGAAAATAATGGTGGAACAACTGTACACGGAAGAACCTCGAGGAGAATGTGTGGAAGATAGTGTTGTAACTGCTAGGGATCGCAGTGCATTTGTGATATTTACCGGTTTGGAACATGCTGACAAATTGTTCAGGATTCATGAGGCTATTTAAAGAAGGTCTGCAAAAGAAAATTGTTCATGAGGCTTCGAAAATTGTTCGCTTTCTGCTACGTGAGGCCACCGGTGCTGGAATCTACAAGGCTCTCATCAGGCTCACAGTTGGAGCAGATTGATAGAAGCTTTTGAGCAAATCAAATTGAGAGAGGATAGATTAGAATCGCAGCAACAATAAAAAAATAAAAAAATAAATAAAATTTAATGAAGTCAAAATTATTGCATGTAAATGGGCATACTACTATAAGCCCTGGTAAGGCATGTGTACCCCTCGGTGGTCACTGGTAAAGTCTGGGTTAGACCTAGGTGATAGGGGGGATGTCGAGTTAACAATACCCCGGGTAAAAACTCTGAAGGGGGTAAGAGCTAGAGTGAGCGAGATTGTCTCACTTAGCAGGTTTGGCTGGAGTTAGTCAAGGAACCCCAAGTCAAGTTTAAGGGGGAATTGTTAGGTAAACTTGACTCGGGAGTAGAGTCAAAGTTGACGAGGTTAAAACAATGATGGTTTAGGGCACACGGTATTGTCCACCCATAGTATTCTACCTGTGGTATATATAGTAATGGAGCTTATAAAAGGCTGGAAGGACTTCATTGTAATGCAAGACCTGGAGGTGAGCGGTGAAGGCTCACTTGGTCGGATTGGCCAGGGTTTTGGCCAATGCTAATGAGATCTTATTAGGTTGGGTTTTTCCTCGGATTTGGGGTTTTCGCGGATAAAAATTTGTGTTTATGTGTTTATGGTTGTTGCTGGTTATTTTTATATTTATTCCTCTTAGTAATTATTTATGTTATGCAGTAATTTTCTTAGCAGTTGGAGGCTTAGGAATATCATTGTCTATGAATTCCTTAAGCCCGTTGTCTTCCAACACTTCCACCATCTTGTCCTTCCAAGCTATGTAATTCGAGCTACCCTCAAGGGAATACTCAAGTCTCAATCCGTAGAATGACATCCTGCTGTCTTTGAAGTATGATACTACAAATTCGATTTCTCGTGCAAAACAAACTCATATTCTCCTCTTCTATATTGATTTCATCTCTGATACCATGTAGAATTTTCTTTTAGATTCAAACTCCATATTTTAATACGCTAAAACAATTGACTTGAATCTACTCTACTCATCAATGGAAACAAAAATTGTTTGACAAAATTTCGAAGCAGAAAAGGAAGAATTTCAATCACACATAAACAATACTTTTCTAGGGAAATCCATAGCTAAAAACCCTTGTTATATGTATATTGCATTAAACAGAAGATCTGAGAAGAAAATACAATGTTTGTTCAACCTGAACAATCTCTACACAATTACAATCTATCTCACTTCACAAACCGTCTCAAGCCAATACTTAGCCAAATCTGCTGCCTCCCAAGCTCCTACTTCCTTGTGCAATCTCCTAGGGAGTTAGCCCATCTTTAATTGGGAAATTTCTCATCTATAACTGCAGAACTAATCCATAGGCCTTCCTTAGATTGCATGCACCATTAGTTTAATTTAGACGATTTAAAACTAATAGTACATTGTACTTGAACTCTAATCTCAACCAGGTCTTTCTTAGAACTAACATGCAAGAGTTATTTATGAGTGAATTATCAGTTTTCTGATTGATCACTACATGTTAATTAAATCCAAATCAATTCACTTGACCTGTCACTAGTTCCTCCATCAGTTAAAACTAGTTTAGTTGAATTTAACTCAGTTAAAATGAATTAAATAATTACAACTCAATAATAACTCAACCTGGGCCCCTAAAATTTAGGGATCACTCTACATGAATCTAGATAGACTCCCAAATAAAATTTACTTAGCCAAATAAGTCAACTTAACTTAGTTAATTTGTAGGATCACTCTACATGACTCTAGAGAGACTCTTTCAATCACATTGTCTCATGTAGAATGAGAGCATAGATGACACATGAGAATCGGTTCTATTAGTGGATGGGATAGTTGACACACCTTTTTTAGGTAGCTTATTAGTCATGAAGCAGGGAAGATTATTCTTGTTAGAGAGGTAGAGATATAAATAAGAAAGCAGAAGAAATAGTCTTATCAGGAGTCAATCAGGTGTAGAAAAATGAAGTGTCTTAAATCTAGCTCAGGAGCATCTACCTCTGCATATAAGCATGTCTCAGAGAAGCTATCAACTTAACATAGTTAACTGTTACAAGTTGCTACGAGAATTAGAATTACAATTTAATTCCTAATTTAATTCAAGGAAAAACTAAATTATGATTTTTCTTGTTGCATTTTTTCAACAACGCTACAGTGGTCTCAACAATAACAATGTCATTGTTGTTACAAGGGTTATAGTGTGTTGTATGTCTAATGATCCTTGCATTGGACTTTATTCCCTAGGTGAGTTATTTTCTTCATGTTATGTAATAACAAGGGAAACTATTGGATTTATTATCCTCCCCAACAACATGTGCACTTCATTACATCTAATTGGAGAGATGCAATAAGTGGGAAAAATGTGTTCTTCAACTTGTTGCACCACCTTATTATTTGGATTTGGGTTAGTTTGTACAAATAGTTGAGGTTGTAAAGGAGGGTTATTGTTGGTTTATTGGAAGCAAGTTGTAATTATTGTTGTTGCATGGGTAACTATAAAAAAATTTGTCCTCGAAAAGAGGTTCTGCACCATCTTTGAGGCCATGGACATGCTTGATTCATAGGAGAGGGCCATTGGGATATATATATATATATATATATATATATATATATATATTGAGGGAAAAATGACATAATATATTGGGGGATATATAGGAGGTCAAGGGTTTTTATATTGGTGGGTGTAATAAGTGGAGCTTAAAGTTAATGAAAAATATAAAGGGGTATAAAAAATATTAATGAAAAAATGGATACCAACAATATCTAGTGAAAGTAGCGTTTTTTTTAATTGGGAAGGTGTATTGGGTTTGTATTAGTAGGGGGTTAAATAATGTGATTTTTAGAGGTATTTTCCAATATGTAGTCAAATTAGGGGTATTGTTTAGTATTCTACGAACACATGTGATATGTCAAAGGTTCATTGAGTGAAGCCCCGATGGAGCCAATGCATAGGGTACCGAACTAGAGTAGGGTTAGTAAGCTGCCAAGCGATTGTAGAATATTGCAATATCTAAGGAACCTGCTGAGAATTATACATATTAGCCCAGACATTGAAAGAATATGACAGATCTTTCGCCATACCTAGTGGTTAAGCCTACCATGGTTTCTTATAGCTAATGAAATATGATGACTCAATCTATTCACCTGATTCCTTGAATAACACTTCTAACCCTAGCAGTGATGGACAATGTCCTATAGAATGGTATTTCTCACAAATGTTACATATATCCACATTAATAAGAGGGAATTCTCTGAGGGGATGCTTCTTCCCATAGTTGGGGAAGAATATAGATAGATATTTATCAGCTTCAACTCGATTTTGCTTCACCTACAACATGTTTAATTAAGAAGATAGATAATTGATAATATCAGTTTTTAAGTTTTCAAATAGATTGTTGATTTCTTCCCTTATTACCCCACCATTGTCTGATTTTTGTATTTTAGTAGAAGCATCTCGCGTCAAATTTTTGTTCTTTGTGTATCCCCTTGAGCTCCTAAAACAAAGTCTAGACAGTCATCCTTCATTTCTAGATTATAATTGTCTTCAAACTATCCTTATACAAATCACTAAGCTTGGACCTTTGTAAGTTGTATTAGATGTGATCAATGTAGTCTTCCAAGCTCTCATCCTCCCTCTAGGACATTCTAAAAAGTTTCTACCTTTGATCTCTCTTCTAGAAATAATCCTGATACTTTTCCAGAAAGGTTTTATTCATGTCATCCTAGGAATAAATAGATGTGCCACCAAGTCCATGTACTATCTTAATGCAACTCCCTTCAAAGTTGTAGGGAATAGTTTTAGTTTCTAGGAATCTGAGGTGTAATCATAACTCCAGAATAAAACGTTGAATTTGAAAAGAAAAGTATTTGGATCTTCACTGATTGTGCCCTGAAAGTTTGGGGGGATGACGAAGGAAGGTTCTTCATTGGATACTGTCCCTAGATGTTCGCAATAGGGAATTTAAAGGTGGTAACTATGTCATCCTCCATCTTATTCTTACACAAAATTTTAGGGTTTTACAAAACTGTTACAAGTACTTGTTGTTCTCCTAACCATGAAAGGATCTTTGATGATCGCTCAAGTTACCTCACAACACTCCTTGGGTCTAGGATATAATTATCTAGAGGTTACTTATTTTCTTTACTTAATTCTTGGTATTCCAAATTTTATCTTTTTGTACCTCCCTATCCTTTTAATAAGTTTTGGTATTCACCTTTTGCTGATGAAGATGATTTATAAATTCTTGGTATTGCTTATGAGGCAGATAGTTCATGAGATTTTGTCTCCCAAATATTCGCTCCTAACATAGATGACACTTGAGATTCCAAACTTTGATGAATAGTTCCAACAATAGATAATTTATGGGATCCCATTTTCCAGGATTTTTTCTTGGGGTAGGTTTCTTCCTTCGCTATAGAGACTAGTTCTTGAATAAATGTTACTCATCCTAAATCTTGATTTTTCTTTCCTCCATGTCGCCTTCTTCCTACATAGTTAGTATTTTTTGGGGCACTATGTTTTTCTTCTCCTCTATTCATGCAACTTATGTGTCATAAATATTTAAGAGGCCAATCTCACTTTAGTTCATCGAAATGATGTGTAGGTTCATACCTCCCATCTTACCACCCTATCACCTCATAGTCAGTAACACTTCTAATGCACTCTATTTCAACAATGCATATAGACAAAAGAAATAATGTTAATAATTCATATGCACTTTTAATAACGTCACTAACAACGATGCCAAAATGTTGGGAAAGTTAATTGTCTTTAATAAAAGAAATCAATTTCTCACACATAAATTGTCAACCAAGGTAATTATGTTTATTTCAAGGTTATAATGCAATACATGCATACTACAACTGAAAACTAACATTGACTAATCCCTAACTATCGCTAATCTTTCTTATACAAGAACTTGGCACTTAATTAAACCAAAATTTGTTGCGACTCTTCACTCATGCAAGAACGGAAAACAATTCAACAAAAGTATCACTATACAATCCTCACTTGCATAAGAATAACACTCAACACACAATGTTGCAAATGAAATCACACTCACAGAATAAAATGGCACTTATCTATTCTAGATCACTCTTGCAAGGAAAGAAATAAAACTCCTTGAATCAATTACACAAAACTATTCAATCACAACCACACACAACAATCAATCCAACGGGAATCAACCCACTCCTTAACTACATAACACATTGTAACTGATATAACAACAACCACTAATATTCTATATCAACAATGACTTATAAATCTATAGCAACAATTAAATAATAGTAACACAAAATTAGTAAGGATCGATCCAATAGTAACTATACTAACACACAAGCAATCAATATTAAATATCCTTCAAGCTAATTTAACCAACAGTAATGGAAATTTATCAACAAAAATATGTAACATCAATGAATTGAAATTGTAATAAGAACTAAAACACCATAAATTCCAAGTAAAATAAAACAACTGCGCTACCTAAACAATGCAATGATTCTTGCTAAAGACGAGGGTCCTTCCTCCTTAGCAGGGAGTTGGTAATTCACAACTCACATGCTAGCACAACAAGGAATAAACCACGAACCATAAAATATTGCATTAGCTCTAAGAAATAAAATATAAGATGCACAGTTCTGAAGGTGATGATGCCACCCTGTGCATGAGGCAAAGGGTTTTTGTCTTTATAGGTTTTTCCTCCTATCTAATCTTGGTACCAAAATCATCCATGGAATATTTTGATTCTTAGGTTGTTCAAAATAAGAGTCTTTTGTTAAAAAATTACAATAAATCATCGTAAATAAAACTAATTCCATAACAGTGCCTAATTCAAGCAAGTAACAAAAATGGAGGATTATAGTTGTTACAATTGAGTTGGATGATTTGTCAAGAGAGGTAAAATATTTTTTGGCACAAAAATATTAGTTGACCTAGATGAGCAGCAACATCCATACCGGATCCCCAAATGGCATCAAGAAAAAAATGTACATCAACATGAAATAGAGTAGCAACATCAAAATATCATTAGAGCCTCACCTAGTGTAACAACATTGCAAAGTCCTAGAAGAGAAACATTCCGTCGACTAGAAAAACGGACTAGTAGTATCCTAACAAGTTGAGTCATCTTGTAAACATCCTTCTTCTCATTTTGTTAGGAAATTTATCAAAAAATAAATATCCTACCATAAAATACAAGAAAAACTACACAATTTAGGGTTACATGAAAGAATAACATACTGTAGTAAAAAAGATAATTAATGGAGTAAAATGATGTACTTGTAAAGGAAAAAGAGGTAAAAAAGGTAAGGAAATAATAGTGAAAAAGATGTCAATTCCTAGACCCAATAATAAACCATTTGTTTCTTCCTCTTTCCTTAAGAGTGCATCTACCACAATATAATTTTTTCCCTTTATTTAGGTAAGTTCATAGTCATAATCCAAAATCTTTGTGACCCATTTTTGTTTCCCTTATGAAGATAACATTTCCTCCAAGAAGTACTTCAGAGTATCATGATCTATTTTTACTTTGATGTGTCTTCCTATTAGGTATGGATGTCATTTCTTAACTCCATGTAGTATGGCCAACATTTATTTTTCATAGATGGGTCAGACCAATTTATTTCCTTCAAGCTCACTATCTTAAAAGCCAATGGGCCTTCCTTCTTGCATGAAAATTGCATCAGCGCAATGGCCTAAGGCATCACACTTCACAGTGAAGGTTTTTGTGAAGTCGGGTGTTTCCTATTAATTTCCATTGTTCTAGGTTGTTACAATTACTTTAGCCCACTTCTTATCTTCAATTAGTAATATTCAATCACAATTAAATATTCCAATGATTAATAGAAATTTTCAATAGAACAGTAATTGCAATTAAAAATAAGAGACAAATAAGAAACACTAGATTTGGTCAAAGACCATGGGAAAATCCCGCAAGGGGGAAAACCCTTTCAAATTCATCTTCTTATTAGATTGTCATAAAATTTTTAGAAAAGAGAGAGTATAATGTTCCAATTCATCAATCACAAAACTATATGGCAAAACCAACCAAGCAATATCCAAGAGATGAGCCCAACAAAAAACTGATCACAATCAAAGTTCCCAAGCCTATGGTCAATGGTCAAAGTTTACAATTAACTGTCAAAATTCCCTAAGTCCCAGCTACATGGAGCTAGTAACCACATGTGCAGCTGCAACATTCTAGCCATAGGGAGCACCTTGTATCCATGCGAATACAATTGAAATTTCCTTGTTCCAACCCTGTGACAATAGATTGAAACCCTAATCCACACGTGTGAGCTTGGCCCCTACAATTTCAGACCTGTATGAACCCATCTCCACAAATTAATTTCATACCTATGCAAACCAAACCAAAGAATATATAAGAATAATATTTTGAATGATGATGTCCAAATTAGGATCACTTGACTTGTATTTATAGGCTTCCAAGGGTGTCCAATTTCTCTTTTGGGTCAACCTGTCCTTTTGAGCACATGTGGGTTTCCCTATTTAAAAAAATATTTTTTTCTCAACCAAATTAAATTCTTCTAAGAGCTAGGAGGAGTCTTTCTTGATGAGGACGACTATTCAAAGGACATAATTTGTCCCTAAGATGCTAAATTAATACTCCCTCTCAACTAGGGACAAATTACTGATTGTATCATGTGTCCCATCAAATCAAATGTCATCTATACTCATATATGCTTATATGTTGAACACCCTCGAATCCAAAAGAAGAAGAATTTGACATTAGATGGGAGCTCAAGATACCACCCTCTATCCAAGAATTGCCATAGGGGATCTCCAACTCAGCCCACATCATAGGGGATCCCAACTCAACCTACTATCCAAGGACAATATGCAGGATACAACTTACCGTGAGGTAAGGGTTGGAACTCTCATATTGTCTATTGATCTTCCCATCAGGACCCTCAAGAGTCAATTGGTAAAACACCTACATCCACAACCTTGGGAGAAGATACACACTTAACCTATCATATAAGGATTAGACAAAACCTAAGGCACTTGGGGGATATACACACTTACCTTGCAAGGTAAGGATTAAACACGCCCAAGTCATCATCACAATCCATTGGCCAGATGGGGAGGAACAAACCCAACAAACTTAGATTGTGGGTAGG
Source organism: Pinus taeda (assembly GCA_000404065.3). Classification (NCBI taxonomy): domain Eukaryota; kingdom Viridiplantae; phylum Streptophyta; class Pinopsida; order Pinales; family Pinaceae; genus Pinus; species Pinus taeda. The sequence goes on along the minus strand of APFE031336421.1, from coordinate 46,794 downwards.
ATGCATACTGGAGTATACTCGGTAGGGGGAGATACACACTTACCATGAGGTAATGATTAGACACACACTGAGATGATAATATGGGAGATACACACTTATTGTGAGGTAAGGATTAGACATGTCTATTATCCACGAGTTCCCTTAACCCCAGGAGCTCTTCGGTTGAATTCCTCACCGTAGGAGCTCAAACATGTGGGAAAAGCATAGCTCAATGTCCTCAATCAGCTGGGACATTTACCTGGGAGGGTCTATAGTAGTATAAGATGATCTATGAAGACCAATAACTTACCTTTGAGCAAAGCCTTGGTGAGTATATATACAATCTTCTCATCATTCAAAATATAACAAAGTCTCACATCTCCTCTCTACACCATGTCACGAATGTAATCATATTTTATCTCAATATGCTTGGACTTCTCATGAAATATGGGATTCTATGCCAATCAGATCCCACTCTTGTTATCAGAATATATCACTATCATATCCAAGACCTACTCAAACAAATCTCGAAATAGCTTCCTCAACCATACCACCTCATAGTTAACCATGCTAGAAGCTATATACTCTACCTCTACCATACTCAAAGCCATTGAATTTCGTTTTCTACCCATCCAAGATATCATGGCAGATCCCAAGCTAAAAAAACACCCAAATGTTCTCTTCCTATCAATAATGTTTCCATCCCAGACAACATTGGTGTATCCATGTAGTCGCACATATTTGGAAGTGTATCTTAGACCAAGATTGATCGTCTCATGTAGATGTCTCAGAATGTGTTTGGAATGAATCCAATGTGCATGGAGGGGATCAATCATGAGGCAGAGCATATATCTGGATGGGTGTTCATAAGGAACATAAATTCCCCAATCAATTGAAAATAATTAGAAGGGTTAGCCAAGTTTGGTCCAACAACATCTCTGCATAAATTCTTGAAATTCATCTCCATCGGGGTGGCCAAGGATTTGCATTCCATTATTCCAAATCTCTCTAATAACTTCATGACATATTTTGCTTAAGAAAGGAAAATATCTTTAGGTCTCTACCAAAATTATAATCCTAAGAAGTAATGCATCATGCCAATATCCTTCATCTCAAACTTAGGGGAAAAATCCCTCTTACACTTAATCATCAGAGTCTCACTACCTATCAATAATATAACGTCAACATATAAAACCAAAACCAAATGAATTCCTTGAACCACCTTGAAGTAGAGATTGGGATCGGTTTTGATTCTCATGAATCCAAGCTTCATCACCAGGTAACTCTCGATATGGGCATACCACGCTCGTGGAGCTTTCTTCAAACCATCTAATTATTTCTGCAACTTACAAACATGAGCCTCCCTATCCTTCACTTCAAATCCCTTATGATGCTCAAAGTAGACTTCTTCTTGTAGCATACCATGAAGAAATGTTGTCTTTACATCCATCTGGTGAATGGTCCATACTTGACTAGATGTAAGGGAAACAATTGATCTAATAGTATTGTTGTTGGGTTGTGTTATATTCTTTCCACGACTAACCTACGTAGTGAATTGGGGGGTTAGAGGGGGGGCGGAGCCCCCCCTTCGCCGCGCCGATTGTGCAGCGGGGGGTGGGTAGCCCCCCTCTACGGGGTTCGGGGCAGCGCCCCGAGAAATTTTTTTTTGGACCCTATATTAGGTTGGGCGAACCTACCTATGGTTTTTCGGTCCACAATTTTGGACGCAATGGTTTTCGGTCCATGGTATTGGATGCTTCGGCATGTATAAATATGTATTGTAACATTGAAAGGAATATAATGAAAAATCAAGCTGGTAGTCTCAGTTTTGAGATCCAGTGGGAAAATCTCTGTGTATATGTGTTTTATGTGTTATGCTCTCGCATTTTTATTTTTCCTGTGATTTAGAA